>ONZH01000822.1:0-69596 GCA_900303285.1 Rhinella marina
TTACTATGGGTATGTTATTAGGGGTAACATTACTATGGGTATTACTATGTATGGATACATTATATGGTATGTTATTAGGGGACATTACTATGGGTAGGTATATTATTAGGGGTACATTACTTCTATAGGTATGTTATTAGGGGTACATTACTATGGGGTATATTTATTTAGGGGTACATACTATGGCGGGTATGTTATTAGGGGTACATTACTATGGGTATGTTTATATATGGGTAGGGGGTACATTACTATGGGTATGTTATTAGGGGTACATTACTTATGGGTATGTTATTAGGGGTACATTACTATAGGTATATTATTAGGGCGTACATACTATGTATGTTATAGGGGTACATTATATGGGTATTTATTAGGGTACATTACTATGGGTATGTTATTAGGGGGTACCATTACTATGGGTATGTTATTAGGGGCGTTACAATTACTAATGGGCCTATGTTTTATTAGGGGTAATTACTATAGTATGTTATTAGGGGTACATTTACTATGTATGTTATTATGGGGGTACATTACTATGGGTATATACATTACTATACTAGGGGTACATTACTATAGTATATTATTAGGGTAATTACTATGGGTATGTTATGTACATTACTATGGGTATTAGGGGTACATTACTATAGGTATATATTAGTTATTAGGGGTACATTACTATGGTATGTATTAGGGAACATTACTATGGGTATGTATTAGGGTACATTACATGGGTATGTATACTAGGTATATTATTAGGGGTACATTACTATGGATGTTATTGGGGTACATTGGGTTATTAGGGGTATTATTACTATGGGTATGTTATTGGGGTACATTACTTACATTCTATGGGTATGGGGTTTACTATGGGTAGGGGTACATTACTATGGGTTATTATTAGGGGTACATTATATGGTATATATTAGGGGTACATTACTATGGTATTTTAGGGGGAGTTACATTACTTATAGTATGGGTATATTAGGGTACATTTACTAGGGTATATTATTAGGGTATGTTATTAGGGTACATTACTATGGGTATATTATTAGGGGTACATTACTATGGGTATCTTATTAGGGGTACATTACTATATGGGTATATTATTAGGGGTACATTACTATGGGTATTTATTAGGGGTACATTATTATTATATTATTCAGGGGTACATTACTATGGGTATGTTATTAGGGGTACATTACTATGGTATTTATTAGGGTACATTACTATGGGTATATTATTAGGGGGTACATTACTATGGGTATATTAGGTACATTATATAGGTATTAGGGGTAATTATAATGGGTATGTTTATTAGGGGTATTATGGGTATGTTATTAGGGTACATTACTATGGGTATATTATTAGGGGTACATTACTATGGGTATGTTATTAGGGTATAATATTAGGGGTACATTACTATGGGTATGTAATTACTATGGGGGCTACATTATTATTACTATGGGTATATTATTAGGGGGGTACATTACTATATGGTATGTTATTAGGGGTACATTACTATGGGTATATTATTAGGGGTACATTACTATAGGTATATTATTAGGGGTACATTACTTATGGGTATGTTATTAGGGGTACATTACTATGGGTACATTACTATGGGTATTATTAGGGTATGTTATTAGGGGTACATTACTATGGGTATATTATTAGGGGTACATTACTATGGGTATGTTATTAGGGGTACATTACTATGGGTATGTTATTAGGGGTACATTACTATGGGTATATTATTAGGGGTACATTATATGGTATGTTATTAGGGGTACATTACTATGGGTATATTATTAGGGGTACATTACTATGGGTATGTTATTTATTATATGGGGTACATTACTATATGGGTACATTACTATATATATTAGGGGTACATTACTATGGGTATGTTATTAGGGGTACATTACTATGGGTATGTTATTAGGGGTACATTACTATGGGTATATTATTAGGGGTACATTACTATGGGTATGTTATTAGGGGTACATTACTATGGGTATATTATTTAGGGGTATTATTATTAGGGGTACATTACTATGGGTATGTTATTAGGGGTACATTACTATAGGTATATTATTAGGGGTACATTACTATGGGTATGTTATTAGGGGTACATTACTATGGGTATATTATTAGGGGTACTATTACTATATGGGTATGTATTATTTACGGGGTACATTACTATGGGTATGGTATTAGGGGTACATTACTATGGTACATTACCTTGGTATGTTATTAGGGGGTACATTACTATGGGGTATGTTATTAGGGGTACATTACTATGGGTATGTTATTAGGGGTACATTACTATGGGTATGTTATTAGGGGTACATTACTATGGGTATGTTATTAGGGGTACATTACTATGGGTATATTATTAGGGGTACATTACTATGGGTATGTTATTAGGGGTACATTACTATGGGTATATTATTAGGGGTACATTACTATGGGTATGTTATTAGGGGTACATACTATGGGGTTATTGGGTACATTACTATGGGTATATTAGGGGTACATTACTATGGGTATGTTAATTAGGGGTACATTACTATGGGTATGTTATTAGGGGTATTACTTTATTAGGGTACATTATATGGGTATGTTATTAGGGGTACATTACTATGGGTATTTATTAGGGTACATTACTATTATTATGGGGTACATTACTATGGGTATTATTAGGGGTACATTACTATGGGTATGTTATTAGGGGTACATTACTATGGGTATATTATTAGGGGTACATTACTATGGGTATGTTATTAGGGGTACATTACTATGGGTATATTATTAGGGGTACATTACTATGGGTATGTTATTAGGGGTACATTACTATGGGTATATTATTAGGGGTACATTACTATGGTATATTATATATTACTATGGGTATTTATTACATTATGGGGTATATTATTTAGGGGTACATTACTATGGGTATGTTATTAGGGGTACATTACTATGGGTATGTTATTAGGGGTACATTACTATGGGTATGTTATTAGGGGTACATTACTATGGGTATATTATTAGGGTACATTACTATGGGATGGGTATTATTATTAGGGGTACATTACTATGGGTATTATTAGGGGTACATTACTATGGGTATGTTATTAGGGGTACATTATATATGGGTATATTATTAGGGGTACATTACTATGGGTATGTTATTAGGGGTACATTACTATGGGTATATTATTAGGGGTACATTATTATGGGTATATTATTAGGGGTACATTACTATGGGTATGTTATTAGGGGTACATTACTATGGGTATGTTATTAGGGGTACATTACTATGGGTATGTTATTAGGGGTACATTACTATGGGTATGTTATTAGGGGTACATTACTATGGGTATATTATTAGGGGTACATTACTATGGGTATATTATTAGGGGTACATTAATATGGGTATATTATTAGGGGTACATTAATATGGGTATATTATTAGGGGTACATTACTATGGGTATGTTATTAGGGGTACATTACTATGGGTATATTATTAGGGTACATTACTATGGGTATGTTATTAGGGGTACATTACTATGGGTATATTATTAGGGGTACATTACTATGGGTATGTTATTAGGGGTACATTACTATGGGTATATTATTAGGGGTACATTACTATGGGTATATTATTAGGGGTACATTACTATGGGTATGTACATATTAGGGGTACATTATTATGGGGTACATTACTATGGGTATTTATTAGGGGTACATTACTATGGGTATCTTATTAGGGGTACATTACTATGGGTATTATTAGGGGTACATTACTATGGGTATTATATTATTAGGGGTACATTACTATGGGTATTATTATTAGGGGTACATTACTATGGGTATGTTATTAGGGGTACATTACTATGGGTATGTTATAGGGTTATGGGTACTACATTACTATGGGTATGTTATTAGGGGTACATTACTATGGGTATGTTATTAGGGGTACATTACTATGGGTATGTTATTAGGGGTACATTACTATGGGTATATTATTAGGGGTACATTACTATGGGTATGTTATTAGGGGTACATTACTATGGGTATATTATTAGGGGTACATTACTATGGGTTATGTTATTAGGGGTACATTACTATGGGTATATTATTAGGGGTACATTACTATGGGTATATTATTAGGGGTACATTACTATGGGTATATTATTAGGGGTACATTACTATGGGTATATTATTAGGGGTACATTACTATGGGTATATTATTAGGGGTACATTACTATGGGTATATTATTAGGGGTACATTACTATGGGTATGTTATTAGGGGTACATTACTATGGGTATATTATTAGGGGTACATTACTATGGGTATGTTATTAGGGGTACATTACTATGGGTATATTAGGGGTATATTATATAGGGGTACATTACTATGGGTATGTTATTAGGGGTACGGGTACATTACTATGGGTATATTATTAGGGTATGGGGTACATTACTATGGGTATGGGGTTATAGGGGTACATTCTACTATGGGTATATTATTAGGGGTACATTACTATGGGTATATTATTAGGGGTACATTACTATGGGTATGTATTAGGGTACATTACTATGGGTATATATTAGGGGTACATTACTATGGGTATGTTATTAGTATCGGGGTATTTTAGGGGTACATTACTATGGGTATATTATTAGGGGTACATTACTATGGGTATGTTATTAGGGGTACATTACTATGGGTATATTATTAGGGGTACATTACTATGGGTATGTTATTAGGGGTACATTACTATATGGGGTACATACTATATTATTAGGGGTACATTACTATGGGTATGTTATTAGGGGTACATTACTATGGGTATGTTATTAGGGGTACATTACTATGGGTATATTATTAGGGGTACAATATTATGGGTATATTATTAGGGGTACAATATTATGGGTATATTATTAGGGGTACATTACTATGGGTATGTTATTAGGGGTACATTACTATGGGTATGTTATGGTATATTATGGGTATGTTATTTGGTATATTATAAGGGGTACATTATTTTGGGTAAATTATTAGGGGTACACTGCTTTGAGTATATCATTAGAGGTATATTATTAGGGGTACATTATTTTGTGTACATTATTAGGGGGTACACAGCAGCTTGTGCCCTGCTCCATTAGAACACTGGTCTACACGGTGTAGTGCTCGGTACCCGGCTGCTTCTCGGCATCACCTCACACACCGCACAGTACACACTTGCAGACACCGTGCAGCGTAGGCACCAGGACGTCACTGACATCTCGCCGCTGCCGGTAACTCACCGCGGTTGCCGGGGGTCTCCGTGTAGTTTCCGTGTTGCGGAGGGTTAGGCCAGAGTACGGCGCAGGTGCTGGGGCCACTTGTTGCTATGCAACCTCAGCTTACTACACCACGATCGTGAAACCACGCCCTGGGGTGTGACCTCATGGCAGGGATGTGACTGGCTGACGCTTTAACGACCCTGTGTGGCGGTGGTTTCCAACCCTTGGCTGCCGGGGATGTTGGGAGTCGTAGTTTCCGAACAGCTGGAGAAACAGCTGTGTGGTACTGAAGGCGGATGTAGAGTTGTTACTTGTCCTCTCCCGGCTTCTCACAGCGCCCCCTGGAGGATTGTGTGCGTGTGTCCATACAGCTAGTTACTGAATGTATCTCTAAATGCTGCCATTGTGTGTGAATACATTATCTACGTCCTATCTATCTATCTGTCCATCCCTATATCCCTATATCAGTGGGGCCTCCAGCATTTATCACCTGTCTTGTAAATAGTATAATTACTGATTATGAGGAGATTGTCCGAGGTAATTAGAAATCTCAGACATGCCCCAGATGCTGTAACATATAAAGTGATGGTATACCGACCCCTTTGCCCTGTACTGCTGAGGACAGTGATTGGCTGCAGCAGTAAACAAGCAAGAGGAGGGGGACTGGACTGACCGCAGAGAATGGTGCCTGAGAATAAGGTAAGTACCGTCAGTTTTTATTTTACAGCATTGACAACCCCTCAAAGGGAATCGGTCACCAGTTTTATGCTATCCTGTCTGAGGGACGCGTAAACGGTGACAGACCCAGAGCAAAACGTCAGGTCACTTTCTTAAATTGATCCAGTCATTTTGCTAAAATGTGTATTTAGCAGCCCTAACACAAGCCGAATCCTGGAGTCCAGTCCACCCCAGCACTGGAACCATCATATCCATTTCTAGGCAAGTGACATCACCGTACATTGGTCACGTGGCCTAGTGAATGGGACTGAGCTGCAATACCAAGTACTGCCACTATACAATATATGGCACTGTGCTTGGTATGCTGTAAGGAGAGGTATCACTCACCTGAGCACAGCAGCCTCCTCAAACAGCTGATTGATGGGGTTGCCCAGAGTCAGACCCCCACCACTGGGGCTGATCTGAAGCATTGGGGAGTGATCTGTGGCATGGGGGGCAGATCTGAGGTTTGATTGGGGGTCATTCACTTTGGGCTCTGAGCTGAGGACTGATTGTGGGTCTGATTTGAGGTCTTATTGGAGTCTTATTACAGGGGTTTTCCGGGATTGCACTACTGAAGACCTATCCTCAGGATCTGATCGGTGGGCATCCAACTCCCTGAGGATAGGTCATCAGTAGTACAATCCCGGAAAACCCCTTTAACATTGGGGGTCTGATTGCTGGTCTGATCTGAGGTCTAATGAAAAATATTTTTTATTCTTATTGTCCGTCTCTAAAACCTAGGTGAGTCTTATGGGCCAGTGTGTCTTATAGGGAGAAAAATATGGTATGTCATGTTTAGAGCACAGCAGAATAAAAATTAAAAAAACAATGTCAGAACTGGGGAAGGAGTTAAGGCAAGAATCACATACAGCCTGTAAATCAGGTTTTCTTGCTTTTTTAAGCTTTTTCTTGCTAAATGCTAGTATTGGCATTGGCTTTTTTTAATTTTTTACTTTTCCTTTGACAAATGAGGTTTTTTTATTTTTCTTTGCAGAATACGTTGTATTCAGAAGCAATCCGTTTTTCCCTGAAGCCCCATTCCCTTCCATGGAGCCAGGACTGCATTAAAAAACTCAGAACATAGAACACGCTGAGATTTTTTTGTGATAGCTTCACACATTGCACCCGGACGAATAACTCACTAGTGTGAAAGAGGCCTTGCGGATGTATTGCAGGTTGGAGAATTAGATGGTTAATTGAATGAAGTAGCCATGCTTTATTTCATGAGATTGTCTGAACAGAGGCAAAGCGAGAATTCACAGTCCCTTTGGCTGGTAAATGGCGGCTGTTGCTGAATATCAGTCATAACCTGTGTAGTAGATTGTGGAATGTAAAATAAAACACTTTTCCAACATTGTTTTTGGGTTCATTTTTACAGTGTTCATTAAATGGGTTGTCCCACAAAAATAGTGGACAGTTTTTAAACCAGCACCTGGATCTGAACACTTTTGTAATTGTTAGAAACACAAGAACAGCAGCACTGCATAAGTAGAGTACGGGTGCAATTCCTCCAGGTCCAAGGTTATTCACCAAATAAATCCAAAATATAGAAGATGAGGCAGCACTCCAACGTAGTGAAAAATGGTGGCCTTTATTTACCCAGAATGCAACGTTTCGGCCCGCACAATGAGGCCTTTTTCAAGCATGTACAACATGTGCCAAACATTATATAAAGTCAAGTAGTGGGAGGAGTTAACAGTTGCATCCAATCATGTGATCAATTAACACCTGTGCAAAAAAGTGGGCGGTGAATACCACACATCCAGAGGTCGCACTACGTTTTTTCCAGAAGAGTAAAAATACTCCTCAAAAATGGTCAGAGGAGGAGTACAAAAGTTGCGGTCATTCAAATACATAATATATCGGCCTACAATTGTTCACATCTGCGTTTGGATCCTCTGTTGCAGATTCTGTCGAAAGACCGGACAAAAAAGCCTTGTATGCCGGAGGTTTTTGTCTGGTAAAAACACAGGCTCGTGAACGGTAACTGAACGGATCCCATTATAGTCGGCGGAGTCTGCTCAGTTTCTTCCCTGTTAGGCCGGGTTTACATCACGTTTTTGTCATACATTTACTGTACACGAAAAAAGTATATAAGTTAACACCTCAGACAGACGCCATACTGTGCCATCCGTCACCACAGAATTCCGTTATAAAAGGAAAGTATACGTTAGCCTATATGTTTTTTTGCTGAATTTGCAGGATGGAAAAACGTGGTACATTGCGCTTTCCCATCCTGCAAAAATTATTATTATTTTTTTTTTTTTTTTACAATGGAACTCCATGGTGATGGTTGCCCCAGTATGGCATCTGTCTGATGTGTTCGGTAATGTATACTGTTTTTGTGTTCGTTGAATGTATGACAAAAACCCATCCTTACCTGCCTGTTCTAGCACTTGTTGCTCTGCTCATCTAAGGCCCCTTTCACACTGGCGAGATTTCCGCGCGGGTGCAATGTGTGATGCGAACGCATTGCACCCGCACTGAATCCTGACCCATTCATTTCAATGGTACTTTTCACATGAGCGATGTTTTTCACGGATCAGTTCGCCGTTGCGTGAAAATCGCAGTATGTTCTATATTCTGCGTTTTTCACGCAGTCCTGGCCCCATTGAAGTGAATGGGTCTGCGTGAATCACTGATGGTTGCTTAGAGATGTTGTTTGTAAACATTCAGTTATTTATCACGCACGTGAAAAACGCATAAAAACGCTTCGCACCCACGCGGAAAAACCTGAGCGAACGTACGCAATCGCCAGTCAAAACTGACTGCAATTGCGTGTGGATTGGTGCGGATGCGTGCGGATCTGGAATCTAACTAATCTAAATAACAGCAGACAGCTCCTCATAAGTCGTCCAATTAGTGGAATTAACCCTGTGCTTTACCTTGGCTCTGATATCCTGCCTGCATTCACTATACACTGCACTGCATACATCAGTGTGAATGTGTATGGTGCATGTGGTGCAGTATGTGATGTATATAATGCAGTGTGTTATAATCACTGCAGTCACATCTGTCACCTTTTCACCTCTGAGGAGTCCTCTTCAGCTCCTCCGTGGCACCACCATGCTTCTCGGGTCCTTCCACAGCGCAACCTGATTCTTCTTCTTATTCTACAATTACTCCGGAGCCAGCCCCGCCTCCTCCCAGCTCCCGCCGGCTTCCCCTGCTGCAGGGCGCTGTATCGCTCCAGAGCGCGCCCAAACTAACCAATAGCAAAGCTCCTTACTGTGAGGAGCTTCGCTCGTGGTTATCTCAGGCATAGGCAGCATCGCTGCGCTGCCTGTGCCGTTTACAGCGTGGCCTGCACTTCTGAATGTGAAGGAAAAGTCTAAAGCCTCATTCAGACGTCAGTGTTTCACGGACATGTGCTGCACGAGTTTTTAAATGTCTGTATTTAGACATCAGTGTTTTAGCACGGTCCATGGGTCAGTGTTTTCAGCACGGATGCTTGCTCTATTTTGTCCGTCTCGTCCATTATAGTCTATGGGTCCGTGAAAACCACGGATGCAACACAAATGCCATCCGTTTACGGATGCCTCACTGACCACCTGCTCACGGATTTGAACACGGACGTGTGAATGAGGCTTATGGCATAGTGGTACGCCTTAGACTTTTTCTAGGGAGTAAAACAGCCTGAACAGGCATCAATGACGCTTGTACAGGAGTTATTGCGACCTTTGCACACATCAGTGACATCAAAATAGGATATGTAAAAAAATCACATATAGCGTGTATCAGAATAAGATGTATATTACCACAAACGTAAATATCGATCTCCATTATAATCCGTGGCATAGTGGACAGAGTGCACTTAAAAATAATGACAATAATATATTAAAACGCTGGATATATCAAGGTATCTCATTGAAAGAACTTACAGGAACATCAGGAGAAATGTGAGCCCCCAAATGAAAATAATTGAGAGTTCCATGTGAGGCACTGTGTATGGCAAGAATCATGCCGGTCTGATCAGACGGGCGCTGAAAACAGGAAGCGCGCTGACCGAGACCTGCCGCAACACGTGACTAACCACATGACCTGTAATGAATCTGGTTGCCCATAGTAACTGAATGGTATTCTGTATCCATGTGAGGTACGGGGCTGGTTCTAGCTTTGTTAGAAAGAGGTTGTCATGTACTATATGATGTCTGATTTAAAGTTTTTACATTAGTCATGGGATAACTTCTTCAACTTTATTCTACGAGTCAGTACAGTTACAGTAATACCAAATTTATATACAGTAGTTTTGTCATGTTTCTGTAGATAGAGCTTCCCCCACACCAACTTCAATGCAACTTCAAAATATGGTGTAACTATGAGGTCTATGGATTGAGCTCGTGTGGATTCCAGTATTGGTTCTGTATATATTCCATGTGCTCTGTTTGACCTTTTTTTTTGCAGAGATTCAAATTTCCAGGTGTCCATTGACTTGAGGGATCCTAGTCAGTAGCTTCGAATTGAACATGCCATGCTTTACTTTACACAGAATAATTATAGAAATACTGTGCTATAGTGAACGTGGGCACATGCATTCAGGACCAACTGAATCCTAAATATGTTTGCACACATGAGCACTGAGACATCGGCTGGGAGAGATGACGTATTGTCTGGAGCACAGATCTACTAGCAGTCTAATTGAATGGGGTTTTCTGGGAGTTCAGTATTGATGGCCTGTCCTCAGGTTAGGTTATCAGTATCTGATCGGTGTGAATTCGACACCTGGCACTCCTGCCAATCAGCCCTTTGAAAAGGCTGCAGTGCTTCTGTGAGTGCTGCAGCCTCCTCAAAGCTTACCAAGTACAGTGCCACACAGCGTACAGTGGTTGTGCTTGGTAGTGCAGTCCAGGCCTAACCAGTTGAATGGGTCTGAGCTGAACATAGGCCACGTAACCAATGATCATGACATCGCTGGCTTAGATAGAGGTTGTGGTGCTCACTAGAGAGCCGAAGCCTCTACAAATGGCTAATCAGCGGGGGTACTGGGAGTCGGACCCCCACTGAACAGATATTAAAGACCTATCCTGTGGAGAACCCATTAATATTAAACTCCTGGAAAAAACTCTTTAAAGGAATTGCTGAAGATAACTAAAAATCCCAGACAAACCCTACAATTTCTTCCTACTTAGGCTACTTTCACACGAACGTTGTGTTTTGCGGTCCGCAAATTGCGGATCCGCAAAAAAAACGGATGTCGTCCGTATGGCATCCTTTTTTTTGCGGATCCATTGTAACAATGCCTATCCTTGTCCGTTTTGCGGAAAAAAATAGGACATGTTCTATTTTTTTTTTGTGGGGCTACGGAACGGGCAAACGGATGCGGACAGCACACAGTATGTTCTCAGTATTTTTTGCGGACCCATAGAAATGAATGGGTCCGCATTTTTCATGTAAAAAATGCGGATCGGAGCCTGCAAAAAAAAAAAAAGTGTTAAAGAGGCCTTAGACCTATCTCCAGCCCTGTTCTCTGCAGCACTTCTCTGATATTCCTGCTGCTGCTTGTTTACAAACTGCAGTGGGGACAAGCCGGTATATAGCACATGACCGCTGCCGCCAATCACTGTCCTCAGCAGTTACACATTCCTGCTGCAGTTTGTAAACAAGCAGTGCCAGGAGAACTGGATCAGTACCGCAGAGACTGGGGTGAGTATAAGGGCTGAAGTACACGACCCTATGTATTTTGTGGTCCACAAAACACGGATCCGCAAAGAAATACAGATGACGTCCATGTACATTCCGTATTTTGCCGAACGGAACAGCTGGCCCCTAATAGAACAGTACTATAGGACATGTTCTATCTTTTTGCAGAACGGACATACGGAAACGGAATGCACACGGAGTAACTTTTTTTGTGGACCCATTGAAATGAATGGTTCCGCATACGATCCGCAAAAAAACGGAACAGACACGGAAAGAAAATACGTTCCTGTACATGAGCCCTTCACATCACTTTTTTGTCCCACATCGGACATAATGAATACGTTAAATGGGTGCTTCTGATGAATGTCATACAATGGCATTCGTCACCATCATTAAAGGGGTTGTCTCACTTCAGCAAATGGTATTTATCATGCAGACAAATGGGGTCATTTATCAAACTGGTATAAAGTAGAACTGGCTTAGTTGCCCATAGCAACCAATCAGATTCCACCTTTCATTGTCCAAAGGAGCTGTCAAAAATGAAAGGTGGACTCTGATTGGTTGCTATGAGCAACTAAGCCAGTTCTGTTTTACACCAGTTTGATAAATTACCCCAAAAGTTAATATACAGTACTTAGTAATGTATTGTGATTGTCCATATTGCCTCATTTGTACGCTAGATTCATTTTTCCATCACATTATATACTGCTCGTTTCCATGGTTACAACTACCCTGCATTCCAGCAACGGTGCTTGTACCTGCACATTATAGGAAAGGATGCTGGCTTCTTTGCTGGTCGGCACTGCGCTTTATCTTATAGTGTGCAAGCACGGTAACCACTGCTGGATTGCAGGGTGGTCATACCCATGGAAATGAGCAGTGTATTATGGGATGGAAAAATGAATCCAGCCAGCAAAGGAGACAATATGGAGAATCACAATACATTATTAAGTGCCTTGTAGTAACTTTGTCCACATGATAAAGGTTTGTTGAACTGAGACACCCCTTTAAAAATATTTCTGTACATGAATGTATTTTTTTCCGTGTTCGCTCTGGAAATGACTCCGTGGGCATTCCGCGCCTGTGTGGCCGTATGTCTGTTCTGCAAAAAAATAGAGCATGTCCTATTATTATTCACATTATGGACAAGGATAGGACTGTTTTATTAGGTGCCGCAAAATGTAGAATACACACGGCCAGTATACGTGTTTTGCAGATTCACAAAACATCCAACAGTCATGTGCATGAGCCCTTGACATTTTTTTTTTGGACTCTCCGTGGGACATAATGTGATGTGAACGTATGTCAAGATTTTTAATTATCTCAGACATAACAGGAATCAGCTTCTTGGACGGTGTTTCCTTGACAGGCCTAAATAAATGTATTATTAAAGAGGCAGCTGAGGAGCCGTGGCAACTTACACACCCAAAAACCAGTCAAGGTCAAGTTTAAGACTCCTTCCCCTGACAAAACGTGCTTGCTCATGCGGAGGCGCTTTTGATTAGGATTTGGGTGTGCAGGCCGTCTGTGTTCTTACGTTGTGGATGAATAAACACGTCTGAATTACAATAATTGAGGTAAGAGCAATGATCTGTTCCTTTTCTCACTATAGACTTGCCCATAGTTTATAATCCTGAATGTAAGTCATCTGACTTCACCTGCTGATGACTTAAAGGGGTTGTCCCGCGAAAAATATTCTACAGTTTTCAAACCAGCACCTGGATCTGAATACTTTTGTAATTATTTTTGTACTGATTTTCATTTTTTACATTATTCGATAACCCCTTTAAGCCTCATTCACATGTCCGTGTCCGTGCTCAAATCCATGAGTAGGTGGTCAGTGATGCATCCGTGAAGCTGTCCGTGAAGGATCCGTGTTGGGTCCATGTGTCCATTTTTTGCTGTCCGTGTTGCATCCGTGTTTCACTGACACTGAACATTTGAAAAATAATTTTGAAAGCATCTCTTCCTAATGATCCGTGAAACTGATGCAACTGATGACATCAGTGAGGGATCCGTGGTTTTCTCAGACCGATAGACTATAATGGGCATGAGGGATCCGGGAACACAGATCAAAATAGGACATGTATCCGTGCTAAAAGAAAACGGAACCATGGACCTTGATGAAACGCAGATGTCTGAACACACACATTCAAATAAACGGATCCGTGGCCTGTCCGTGCAGAACACGTACAGCACACATCCGAGAATCACTGACGTGTGAATGAGGCTTTAGGCTACTTTCATACCAGCTTCCATCACGATAATACAACCACCGCCATCCGTTTGTAATAATTACTTACATTGTGTGTCAGGACGGATCTGTCTTGCTCCGCACCACACCGCAGACAGAAAACCGCTGCTTGCAGCGTTATTCTGTCTGCGATAGGGATGCCAGCATATGGAACAGAACGCATACTGGGGCCCTCCGTTTCGTTCAGTTCTGCCCCCATTGACAATGAATGGGGACAAAACAGAAGCGTTTTCCTCCGGTATTGAGACCCTATGATGGATCTCAATAGCAGAAAGGGAAAGCGCAGATGTGAAAGTAGACTTACCTAGGTACTGATGGACCAGGGACAGGGCTCAGCAACCGCCGGCACTTCAGCTATTGTGAAACCTTAAAGGGGTTCTGTAGTTCTTTAAAACTGATGATCTATCCTCTGGATAGATCATCAGCATGTGATCGGCGGGGGTCCGACACCTGGGACCCCCGGCGATCAGCTGTTTGAGAAGGCAGCAGTGCCGCAGGAGCGCCGCGGCCTTCTCTGTGTTTTCCTCAGGCCCAGTGACATCACGACTACTATCACTGGCCTGGGCGGGGCTAAGCTCCATTCAAGTGAATATCAGTTTTAAAGAACTGCAAAACCCTTTTAACTCCCAACATGCTCCATTCATGTCTATATGAGTTCAAAGAACAGTGCATGCTGGGAGTTGTAGTTTGACAACAGCTGGAGTGCCAGAGATTGTTGACCCCTGGACTAGGAGCTCCATAAAAGGAATTGCAAATACTTACATTCGAAATATATAGGAGGCAAGATCCCCTGAACTTCAGGCCCATGGAAGATGCATACAGCATCTAGAACTGGGGGCCCAACCCTTTCTGGCCCAAAGGCCACATTGAGTGCTTGTACACCTCTCCAGGAAGGGGTGTTCCCACCAGACCTATATGTCTTATATGATAGGTGCAAGTTAGGAGCCCCACACTTGGATGAATGGGGGTCTACTGCTCTGTTTGGCTGTCCAAAGAGTAGGAAACCATTTGTAGTCCATGAGAGTTACAACTACAATGGTGAGAGGAAAAACTTATTGCGGTTTGTGCCACAGATTTCACCTTATTCATTGCAAAGGGTGAAATCCTTGGTGAATATTTGCAGCCTTAGGTCTCATTCACCAAGCCGTTGTTTAGCCCTGTCTGTATAGCGGCCCGCAAACAGCAGGCCCTCAATATGTGGGCATTGGCCGTGTGCACCCCGCATCACGGATGCGGACCCATTCAATTTGAATGGGTTTGGATCTGTCGCGGCAGCCACATTGATGGTGCCTGTGCATTGGGGTACTTTGGGGTACTACAGACTGGTACCTGACACTGACGGCACCACCACATTATGGACCTATAATCACCGTAGGTGCTGCTGCAATTAAGCATTTATTTACATGTGCATTGGGGATGGAAAATTGCACCCCCACGGAACGGCAAAACAAAGGCCATGTGAATGAACCCTTAAGCTTCATTCACACATCAGTGTTTGGTCAGTGATTTCCATCAGTGATTGTGAGCCAAATCCAGGACTGGATCCTCCACAGACATGAGGTATAAGATAAGATCTGCTCCTGTTCTGTGCTTAGATCTGCACCTGGTTTGGGCTCAAAATCACTGATGGAAATCACTGACTGAACACTGATGTGTGAATGAGACATAAGGGTTCGGCTACACGAGGATCTTGATCATGGCCAAGGATCGCAATGTAGTGGTGCAAGTATAAAAATGAATGAGGTTGCAACGCAACTTGCAGGTGACTGCTACATATAACTGCAAAAAATCCAACACTGCTTGATTTTTTTCTGATTTTGCGGTCACGTAGCAGCAAATGTGCAAGTCAGGCTGCGACCCCAATCATTTCTATGGTGACATCTCTACAGTCATGGCCAAAAGTTTTGAGAATGATACAAATATTAATTTTTACAAAGTCTACTGCTTCAGTTTTTATAATGGCAATTTGCATATACTCCAGAATGTTATAAAGAGTGATCAGCTTAACAGCAATTACTTGCAAAGTCAATATTTGCCTAGAAAATTAACTTTATCCCCCAAACCACATTTCAACATCATTGCAGCCCTGCCTTAAAAGGACCAGCTAACATCGTTTCAGTGATTGCTCCATTAACACAGGTGTGGGTGTTGATGAGGACAGGGCTGGAGATCAATCTGTCATGATTAAATAAGAATGACAGCACTGGACACTTTAAAAGGAGGCTGGTGCTTGGCATCATTGTTTCTCTTCTGTTAACCATGGTTATCTCTAAAGAAACACGTGCAGTCATCATTGCACTGCACAAAAATGGCCTAACAGGGAAGAGTATCGCAGCTAGAAAGATTGCACCTCAGTCAACAATCTATCGCATCATCAAGAACTTCAAGGAGAGAGGTTCCATTGTTGCCAAAAAGGCTCCAGGGCGCCCAAGAAAGACCAGCAAGCGCCAGGACCGTCTCTTAAAAGTGTTTCAGCTGCGGGATCGGGCTACCAGCAGTGCAGAGCTTGCTCAGGAATGGCAGCAGGCAGGTGTGAGTGCATCTGCATGCACTGTGAGGCGGAGACTCTTGGAGCAAGGCCTGGTCTCAAGGAGGGCAGCAAAGAAGCCACTTCTCTCCAGAAAAAACATCAGGGACAGACTGATATTCTGCAAAAGGTACAGGGAGTCGACTGCTGAGGACTGGGGTAAAGTCATTTTCTCTGATGGATCTCCTTTTCGATTATTTGGGACATCTGGAAAACAGCTTATTCGGAGAAGACGAGTTGAGAGCTACCACCAGTCTTGTCTCATGCCAACTGTAAAGCATCCTGAAACCATTCATGTGTGGGGTTGCTTCTCAGCCAAGGGAGTCGGCTCTCTCACAGTCTTGCCTAAAAACACAGCCATGAATAAAGAATGGTACCAGAATGTCCTCCGAGAGCAACTTCTCTCAACCGTCCAAGAGCAGTTTGGCGATCAACAATGCCTTTTCCAGCATGATGGAGCACCTTGCCATAAAGCAAAGGTGATAACTAAATGGCTCAGGGAACAAAACATAGAGATTTTGGGTCCATGGCCTGGAAACTCCCCAGATCTTAATCCCATTGAGAACTTGTGGTCAATCATCAAGAGACGGGTGGACAAACAAAAACCTACAAATTCTGACAAAATGCAAGCATTGATTGTGCAAGAATGGACTGCTATCAGTCAGGATTTGGTCCAGAAGTTGATTGAGAGCATGCCAGGGAGAATTGCAGAGGTCCTGAAGAAGAAGGGTCAACACTGCAAATATTGACTTGCTGCATTAACTCATTCTAACTGTCAATATAAGCTTTTGTTACTCATAATATGATTGCAATTATATTTCTGTATGTGATAAAAACATCTGACAAACACACATAAAAACCAGAGGGCAGCAGATCATGTGAAAATATAATATTTGTGTCATTCTCAAAACTTTTGGCCATGACTGTACACTGCAATCCTTGGACGTGACAGCTGTCGTGCAGCCAAGATCGCTGTGTAGCCAAAGCATAACTCCACATAGTGTGGACATAAATTCGGCACCGCAGGTCAATCTATGCTGTGGAATTTTTTTTACAGTCTCTGTGTGAAATTTCTTATAGTCTCATCCGCTTTGCTGGTCCTGTAAAACACTGTAGATTTGGGCACCAAAATACACATGATTTTCTTGTTTGTCAGCTGATCGCTGTGAGAGTTTACACAGGGCCTTATTTCTGGCGCTATTGTTTTTTGAAACCCTCTGCGATAAGGTATCACACAGCACTGAAAACCACCGCACGTGAAAACATAAAAATAATTCATGAAATTTACGAAAAAAATATTTATCATTAGAAAAAAAACGTAACTCATGACATGCTGATAATTTCACGGTTTTCTTTACTAGAGAGCGTCTTATAAATGGTCTCTCTATCAATAATAGGCCCTGAGCGCGTCCTAGGAATCTGGGCGTTTATCTTCTTATAGTGACTCCACGTCTCGGCCTCTCGCATCGCTTTCATCTGGATTTGTCACCTTCCCCATAAATAGAATTGATCCTAGGAGAGTAAACAATCCATTAGAGGAGACAATGGGAATCAATAGACGGCCTTGTTTTTACCATTACAGACCATCATTACATTGAAAGGTGTCAGTACCGCAATGGATGGTGGTTCTATCCAGTGGCCTTATAACCATCACTTTGGCTTCATATTTCACAGTTACCAAGTACTCTGACTTCTAGGACTTTCAGCATTGTCTGATAAATGCACTATGTGCGGGGAAGATATAGATCTTCAATTAATTTCACATATTTAAAAGGTTATGCACTAGTGGATTTTCCATGAAATAATACATTAACCTGCTCACCCCGTCCTCGCATTCTGCAGCGTAGAGCATGAGATATTACCTACGGTTATGATAGCCATTGCCCCGTGCCAACAATAAATCAACTCTTCTGGATTACTTTGGCAGTGAAAGTTGCAAGTGACATTTTCATAGATTTTCAACTGTCAAGTGTAAAATTCATGAACATGTCACGTTTTAGGTGAGCCGTGTCGGCCCATAGCAGAAGAGTATTAACTCCTATGGGTAACAGAAGAGGATACAAAATATTCATCATTTACACAGTAGACCATATCTGATGCAGTAGTATTACTGGCCACTAGTTGCCTGGTCATTGTCATTACAAACTTGTACAGCTTGACCTACGTTCTGTTTGGATCAATGACTGATCTACATCTAACAGATCATTAATGCCATCCACAAATGGGGTGGCTTGGTCGTGTGATCTTCAGGTAGAGTACTTCTAATTGGCGGGTCTCACCTGTACCTGCTGTTTATTTCCGGACTACACCTGTACTTACCATCTGAAACAATGGCAAGTACAGGCGCAGATCAGCAATCGTGTACGGACACCCTAAAGGGGTTTTTCAGGGAAAACGATTGAAGGCACCCCATCCTCTTCATTATTTAGCAAGCATGTCTTCATACTTCATACTGAATTTCGGGTCTTTTCTCAATGCATCTGAACTGATTGTTTACTGAAAGCTCCTGGTGCCGATGATAATGGACCAGTATGCCCCCATTATACCGAAGGAGACCAAAACAAGTTAACCTAACCCTGATCCTGCACATGCCCCATAAGTGGACGAGCCAGTGACAGCCTATGAGCTTCTCCTTCAAATACCAGTAAAAGGGAACCCCAATTTGTCCTGGCACACAGTGGGGGTCATTTATCAAACATCAGCATTTTATGCTGCTCTTTAATAGCCCCTGCACACTCTCCTCCAGCTGTTCGTGCACCTAGATTGAAAACTACTTCAGTCCCTGACCGGAGTAGTTTTCAAACTAAATTTATGCTTTTTTTCCAGGCAGAAATGATAAGTAAATTTGCCACGACTGATGGCTATGCCCCACATTGGCAAGAACCGCGTAAAAACATCTATGCAACAAAATTTTGTCACAAGGCATTTAAAAAGTTGCAAATCAGGATTTTACGACTGTTTGTACACAAAAAACTATTAGTATATTATTGGTAAATTAGTCACTTGTAAATGTGTACTGCACAGGGCCCTAAAAAAGGTCTTGCCCCCAGAAAAAAAGTGATTCACAGCTTCCAGAAACTGACTTTTACATGTTATATGTTTTACTGTTTTATCTGCAATGCTCATCTGCTTCATTTTCTTCATTTTTCTTAGTAATGGGGCCGCAAATCATACGGATAGCACACCTGTGTGTTGTCTGTAGCGTGGCCTCGACAAAAAATAGAACATGTCCTATGCATTTCTGAAGGCGTAAAATAAAAATGGCAACATGCACTCAGCTGGTATTCGTGTTTTGTGGATCAACGATTTGTGGATTGCAAAACAGCTGTGTGCATGAGCCCTAACACATGCAGATTTGTTGTGGATTTTGCCAAAAATTTATGGAAAAATGTGTTTAGTAATACAATATAATGGGGGGTTTTATTAAGTCTTGTACGCCACGTTTCTGATGTAATGTGCGCAATTTTTGTTAAAAAATCTGTGACTTTTTGTGCTTTACGCTGCTCTTTGCCACTTCTGAAAAATGAATGAGAATCTGGGCGTGGTTAGTTAGGCGAGTAGGTTACAGGTTTAAGAAGATGTAGGTCTCTTTCACATGAGCGTATTTGCAATCGATATATGGCTCGTATTTTGTGTACAGGAATCCGCTGCTAATGTTAATGAATATTTCTGTATCATTTCTGTCAGTATTTGAAATACGCAGCATGTCCTAGTTTTGCTCATATTTGCTTCCAAATACGCCATTTATAGTCTATGGGAGTGTATAAAAAATACACGAAGAACGTAATAAGTATGTAAATCAAGATGAGTTACTAAAGAAATACTGATGACAATCATCTGGAATCCATGCAGCCGGAATACGGACAGATTTCCATACGCTTGTGTGAAAAAGGCCTTTGGGGTCCATACAGACATGAATTTGGCATTATTTAAGAAAAGATGGTTGACCTCAGGGAGATCAACCATCATCACCACAGAGACACCATCACGAGTCTCAACGTTGGTGAATCTAAAACAAGGCTCCCTGGGAAAAGCAATATGCAAATCAAAAAGAAAACCACGGAGACACCATCACGTGTCTCAACGACGGTCAAACTAGCCAGGCCTTTCACCGGGAAGGAACAACCAAGGGAAGGGCAGTCTCCAAAAGGAAACCACCTATGCCAAAACATGGTATCCATCCACATTGTTTTAGATTCACCAACGTTGAGACTCGTGATGGTGTCTCTGTGGTGATGATGTTTGATCTCCCTAAGGTCAATCATCTTTTCTTAAATAATCTTCTACTAGGCATTGCTCCCACTAGCCAGATTCCTACTCCACACTGATGAGGAGCAAATACCCCGAAACAGCTGTCTGTGGATGGATACCATGCTTTGGCATAGGTGGTTTCCTTTTGGAGACTGCCCTTCCCTTGGTTGTTCCTTCCTGGTGAAAGGATATACTGGTCTTGATATAACACAGTGTGCCAACACCAACAGATGACATGGCTCCCCAAACCATCACTGATTGTGGAAACTCCTTTGACCACTGAGCAACAGTCCAGTTCTTTTTCTCCTTGGCCCAGGTAAGACGCTTCTGGCGTTGTTTATTGGTCATGAGTGGCTTGACACATGGGATGCGACACTTGTAGCACATGTCCTGGATATGTCTGTGTGTGGTGGCTCTTGAAGCACTAACTCCAGCAGCAGTCCACTCCTTGTGAATCTCCCCCAAATTTAGGAAAGGCCTTTTCTTAACAATCCTATCAAGGCTGCGGTTCTCCCTGTTGCTTGTGCACCCTTTTCTACCACCCTTTTTCCTTCCACTCAACTTTCCATTAATATGCTTTAATACAGCACTCTGTGAACAGCCAGCTTCTTTGGCAATGACCTTTTATGGCTTACCCTACTTGTGGAGTGTGTCAATGACAGCCTTCTGCACATCTGTGAAGTCGCCTACTGAACCAGACTAGGGACCTTTTTAAAGGTTTAGGAAGCTTTTGCGGGTATTTTGGGTTAATTATTCTAATTTTCTGACCTAATGACTTTTGGGTTTTCCTTGGCTGTAAGCCATAATCATCAACATTAACATAAATAAACACTTAAAAAGTTCACTCTGTTTGTAATGACTCTATATAATATATGGGTTTCACTTTTTGAACTGAATTACTGAAAAAAAAAACTTTTTGATAATATTCTAATTTATTGAGATGCACTTGGTATGCCCATAGCAACCAATCAGATTCCACCTTTCATTTTCTAAAGGAGCTGTGAAAAATGAAAGGTAAAATCTGATTGGTTGCTATGGGCAACAAAGCCAGTTCTACTTTACACCAGTTACATTATACAGTACTGTGTTTTTTTTAAAGAAGCCAGAATGACAAAAAATGCCACCAAATGTCCAAAAACATGAGTAACAAAAAACACTTATCTGTCCTGTATTTCATATTTTCCAAAGAACATCTGGAAATGTTGTTTTTACAGCAAAAAAAGCATCATAAAGGCCACTAAAAACACAGAAGTTCAGAAAGATGTCAGCAAAAACCTAAGTGTGAAAGCACCGCTTAGAGGTTTTTGCAACAAAATCCGCCATGTGAGTAGGTAACATGCTGGCATCAGCTTATTGCCATGTCTTAATCCTCATCCCTAGTAGAATGTCCTTTAGACATCAAGCTTTGTCTTAAATATGCTGTCTGAGGATGGGTCTAAATGCAGACATAAGCGCGTTACAGCCTGGTGATGGATAAGTACATACATTTGAATTTTTTACTGAGACAGAATAAAGGCCAGTACAGGATTGTTATTCATGCACAAAGTGCTGTGTATTGTGATAGAATAAAATGTGATGTGTGACTTTGAAGGACATGAAAATAGTATGGCCTGTCAACCTTGAGGTAAACCATTTTATTTGCTATTGTCATCCACTGAGCCATTAACAAACACTGCTGTCAAAATAGCTCCCAGCATATGTAAGAAATAAACTGACTTTGGCTTGCTTTATTCAGATAATGCTTTTATACACTTATTGACGAAATAAATAATGCACCCAGAATGAAATGTCGGAAAACTTGGCATGCAGTTGCTGCATGTCTCAGGCAGATATGTAGAGGATTACAGGTGTGGTCTGATTAGACACTGGGTCTTGCCACAAGAAGGCATTAAGGTGTTCCCGCTGCACTATAAAATGGCTCTTAGATGCTACTTTTGGGTAGTGTACCTCTTGGCGAGAGATGGTTGACTGCTAGATATGCCCCTACGACACACTCAACAGACTTTGAGAGGGGACTGCTTCATCAGACTGAGAGAAGAAGGATGGTCATTTCAATGAATTGCCCACCATCTAGGCAGTTCTGACCTAGCTGTTAGCAAGTGTTGGGAGCAATGGAGGCCACACACACTTGGCAACCAGGTTCTGGATGCCTCAGACAGACCACCAGTAAAGAGGATTGTTTGATCCACCAACAAGCACGAGCAGTTCCCTCAGTTTCATTTTCCACCATTCATACACTGGTGAAACCTGCATTACACATCCTTATCTCTGCCTGGCTCATTTTCAGGTGCTTAGCAGAAGGAAATTTGGTGACAACCAGCCACCATTTTCTTTCATTTGCAGTTGTGTTGTGTGCAAGAAACCTGGATTGCTATGAACTGGAACCTTATCATCTTTGACAATGAATCCAGGTTCTTTTTGGGATCCCACAACCGTCGGGTTCAAGTATGGAGGCCTCATGGTGAACATTTCAATCCCGCCTCTGCTGTGGAGATGCACACTGCCCAACTGTTGGTGTGATAACCTGGAGAGCCATCGCATATGACAGTCAGTCACCATTAGTAGTGATACAAGGGGCACTATCAGCTTGGTGATATGTGCAGGTCGCATGTTGCTTCTCATGGCAGGGCTTCCAACTGGTATGCTAGATTCAGTAACCTATGAGAGTGCAGGATCTACAGGCCCAACTGCAACATCTGTGGGCAAATGTGCCAGAGGATACCACTTGGAAATGTTATGCCTCCATTACCAATCATATCTGATCTTGTATTCAGGCTAGAGGCAGTCCAACAGAGCAATAGAGCCTCCTTTCAGTTGTACAGTTTACTACTTTCATTCTAATATTGTATTAACTTACATATTTCATCATTATATTCACATATAGAAAGTGCGAGGGTGCATGCTCCAGGTTACCAGGACATCAGGCCCAGTGATGCTCAATTTGACAGGGGTGGGTGATGCACCCTAATAAGGCTTGCCCTGGTCAGGTCTGACTCAGAGGCATAGCTAACAGCAGTGCAGGGGCTCTGGACCCACTTTCATTTAGGGCCCCACTAGGAGAGAACTCGGGCAAGCAGAACTTATAAATTTATTGGTGTCTGCAGGATGCCAATACCATTGAAACCTGTGCCTTGTCTCTGTCTTGTAGGCTGCAGAATGCTGGGACCATGCACATGATGTCAGCACCCCAGAACAATTATGTCCTTGCACTTTGCCACCTGCACCAGGACTATGCATGTAAGATGATGCCTCCCAGTGCTGATTGGGATGAGGTTAGCATAAGTTTTTTTTTCCTTGGGACCCAAAGGTGGCAGTTATTCTAGTGTGTGCCACCTAGGGGGCATCATAACTTTTTAGGGGGCCACATGGGGCATAATTTCTCATTAAGGGGACATCACTTTTAAAGGAAGCAATCATAGGACATTTTTACTTTTTAAAAAGGATACTTAAGGGATATTTTTATTTTTAGAGGGCACTCGGGATATTATTGATTTTTAGGGGAGCATTCAGGGGGACATCATTACTATTAAGGGGGCACTTGGGGCCTTGTTACCTTCAAAGAGACCTATAGGGATCATTATTTCTGTACATGGGGCAAAAGGGGAGTGCTAAAACTGTCTAGGGGCACTCCAGAGGCAATGTTGGAAAAAGATAGGGATGATTTGGTTCTTTAGGACTCCCTAAAGAACCAAAGAAATCTATGTTGCAAACTCTACAGATGCAAGTTGTTGATAGGAAAAGCCTTCATAGTGGTCTGGGTTGTATGGAAAAGAGTAGAAAAGTGAATGACTTTAACCGGTGAGCATGTGCACCAACTGTAAGTCATTGGATTTTACTGCACTATATGGTCGTTCTACGGGGAAATATTGTTCCTTGCACACTAGATTTTATTCAGTAATGGTAAGGTCAGGCATGGGATCCAGCCAGTTCCATCCATTTCACCAGATCCGGTTATGAAAATTACAGCTAATAGACATTGGGTGGAGTTAGAGGTGTGGGCCAGCACTGTAAAAAAGTAGGCTTTTTAAAAGTTGGGCAGTATGTGTGTAGTATACCGTATATATGGTGTATTTATGTATGTGTACCATGTATGTGGTGTATTCATGTGTGTTGCATATATATGATGTATGTATATATGTGTAGTGATGCCACGTGTCCACCATTGAGAAGGAAACCTGTTGTTAAAAATTTGAATCCCACCCCTGAGACTGAAGACTCAATATTCACCATACTATTGGACACTGGGGACACTTGGGTCCAAGCAGTGAGCTAACATTATGCTGTGGATAAGTGATGCAAACCACTAACATCAGCTTACTAGTATTAAGCGAACATGTCGGCCGAATATGGTAGCCAATTAGCATGCGGGGAGGTACTGGTATTCACTGTAATGCCAGTAGCCATGTTTGCTACTGGCATTACACTGATTGGCTGGCCGGGAATGCGTCATCGGGTGCTATAAAGCCAGGGAGAGCTGCTGCAAGGAGGGACAGATAGTGTAGGGAGAGAAGAATGCTAGGCAGGGATAGTATTTCTTTTGAAAAGACCCAAAAGCCCTTTTAAGGGCTATTATATCTTGCTGCAATATATATATATATATATATATATATATATATATATTTATTTTTTTTTTTTTAAGGGGTTAAAAATTGCACAAGGTGGCCTGACATTAACGCCACCTGCGCAGCTGGTGCATGGTGTATTACTCTCTGTATACTATATACCTGACATCCCTTGCTATTTTTTCTGCTGTTAATTACGTCCGCAGTACGTCTTTTGCGTCTGCTGTATAACATTTGCACAAGGAGGCGCATATAGTGTAGGGATAGGATTTGGCTAGGCAGGACTAGTAGTTCTGTTCAGAAGACACAAAAGTCCATTGTTATATCTGGCTGCATTTTTTTATTTTATTTTGGGGCAAAAAGAACGCAAGTGTGCCCAACGCTAATACCACGTGCACAGCGTGTGCATTAGAACCATTCTGTAGTCTATATACCTGACATCCGTTGCTATTTTTTCTACCGTTAATTACATCTGCAGTACCTCTTTTGCGTCTGCTGTATAACATTTGTGCAAGGAGGCACATATAGTGTAGGGATAGGATTTGGCTAGGCAGGGCTAGTTGTTCTGTTCAAAAGACACAAAAGTCCATTGTTATATCTGGCTGTAATATATTATTTTTGTGGTGGGTTAAATATTGCGCAAGGTTGCCTGACCTTAACACCACCTTTTCAGCGTCTGTTGTCTAACACTTGTGTATCCCAAATAACAGAAATCCGGTGTATTTTTTTCTGCAGCTATTGAAGGAGACATTACTAATGTCGCTGTGATTAGTGGCAGAAAGAAACGCAAAAAATGTCAGGTACATAGAAGAAACATACATTGTCCTGCACATGTAATGTCACCGTGATTAGCGGCAAAATCAAACGCAATAAATGTCAGGTATATAAGAGAAACATACATTGTCCTGCACGCACTGCGCAGCTGGTGTTAAGATTAGGCAAACTTGTGCACATTTGACCATCAAGAATAACAATATTGCAGCCAGATATAACAAAAGTCCTTAAAAGGACTTTTGGGTCTTTTCAACAGAACAACTAGCCCTGCCTAGCCAAATCCTATCCCTACACTATCTGTGCCTGATTGCGCAAACGTTATACATTATATGAATAACGGCAGAAAAAAATAGACTGGATGTCAGGTATTTAGGAAACAGAAAGGTTCTACTGCATATGCAGCACAGGTATATGACATTACCTTCGCTGCGTCTGCTGCATAACGTTTGAGAAGTCAGTGAAATTTTTCTGCTCACACACTAAAAAAAATGCGCAACTGTACTTTTGACAAACTTGCATATATACTGTGAGAGATAGGTTTATATATATATTGTGTAAAGCCTGTACTACTCGTCTTTGACCACTAGATGGCAGCTAATTAGCTATGTGAGTCACGTGAACACTCTCTTTGTTTTAAGGTTTCAAGATAGCTGTAGGGGGGAGGTTGGAATGTTAATTTGCCTGTTTCAAATTAACCAATGAACTTAGTGTTGAAGTTCCTGAACTACACCCTTGTGTCAAAGAACCAATCACTCTGCTTAAGTGACGCCCCTTTTTGTCTATGTCATAGCTACTATTTAAGAGTCTGTCTCTTTAATAAACGCTCTCTTGCTTGGGGGATCTGAAGTATTTTCAATTAAACCAATCTGTGTGTGGTATCATTGTGAAAGTGGTCTGAGCATATGCATACCTATACTTCTAATGATTTGGCACCACACAAAGAAGAAGAGTATCGCTGGAAGTGCGATGACAATTAATGGCGCCTAGCAAGTGGGGCGGATCAGCTTGAATATCATCAATTCAACCGTTAAAGAAGGACTTGAGCAAAACCATCAGATGAGGTCACATGCTGCAGCAAGGTAAGAAAGTTTTATTTCTTACATACAGCTCCTCTGAGTTTTTGCACAAGTATATTCTCAGTGTTGGATTAGGTGGTATTCGCTGGGTTCAAATTACAGCTGATCTGTCCTTTGGAACGAAAGAACCCTATGAATTCCTTCTTTGTGTGGCTATCCCTTTCTTTTCTGATGTACTGGGCAGAGTGGAAGCTTTAGTCAGCTGATAGTTGTATTCTGTGACATAGAGTTGGAAACCCAGCCAACGCTCTGACGAGGGTGTTGAAGGTTTGTCATGAGTTGTGACCAGGGGTCCTCATGATAGGAGTATGGGATTAACACCATTTGCATTAATATCTGGCGTAAATGGAAGTTATTCAGATTTAGTATCCCCATAGAAGTAGGATTAATACTAATTTCATATTTAAGAAGAAATTAGAAGTTATTAAGACTGTGTGTCCCTACAAAGAGTCATCAGAGAATTGTGGGAGCGATAGTGGTAGTTATGGCTTGAACTGTGTGTTACTGTTATCTTCTTTGATTGAAGTACAGGAGCGATGCTATCAGTTAATTGCTTGAACTTAGTGTTACCACAGGAATGGGTAATTCAAATGTCGCTGGATATAAAGAGGAGAACTGCTGCTCAGTTAATAGTTGAAAGAAAGGGAAAAAGTTTCAGTAAGGAAATTGAAGACATGTGTTCATTAGGGATGCCATCAGGAGGTAGAAATAAATGAAGGATTGTGGAAAGTGAATTGAAGGAAAAGAGAAGTTGGTTGGAAGGAGAAATATAGGCTGGTGCACGTTGAAATATTGTTTATGGAAGTGACTGATAGAAAGCTGAAGTAAGTTGAGCAAAATGGACAATATTTCTATTTCAAGATGGAGGATTTTGAATCCTGAGAGAACAAAGAAAGAAAAAAAAAACCATGTGGCACCCATCCCCTTCTGTCTCAATTTCTGTTACAACCCTTTTGTGTCTTCTGTACCTTGTAGTTCTATAAGAACATCCTGTGTCTTCAACCCCCCTCCTTTGGAATGTGCAGCTCATAGTGTCTTCTGCTCCTTCCTCTCATCCCCCTCTAGTGCTCATGGAGATAAACCCCCTCCTAAGGAATTCAAACCCCCCCATATGAGGGCTGGTAATGCATCTGCAGACACAGAAATTTAGTAACACATGTATTATCTGTAAACTGTCTGCTAATAACTTTTCTAAATTGAATATCCCACTAGTTAAGAATTTGGAAAAATTTGACTATAGTGATTGCACCTATGATGCCAATTGGAAGTGTCCTTGGTCCCTAGTGAAATGTTTGTCATGATGAGTAGAATTCCCAATCAGAGGACTTACCTATGCTGTTCTGTAGGGAGTTAGCTAAAATATGGAAAGCGTTCACATGATGTTGGTGAGATTTGGAAGGTTTAGTCCAAGGTAAAGCTGGAAGAATCCTAGAGAGATAAGAGTCAGGACAGGGGGGGCTGATGGCTGTGATGGGCTGATTCCACCCCTCCAGCTTTAGCCCAGTCTGCTCAACAAACATTCCTTAGATAAGAGCAAGAGGGACTATGGAAAAGGGAGGGGTGTGAGGAGGAGGCAAGAATTTGTAAGTGACTTAAGGTATAGAAATGGTCCTTTGTTGTTGCTGCAGATTGGTTATATATCTGACACAGAAGAGTAAAGATCAATTAATAACTTTTCTTTTTTTCTCTTCCTAGCAGCTTATAAATATGCAAGAGCCAAGACAATAGTTTATGTGCACACTGTGGTGTGCTTGTGTGTCTTTCCAATAACCATGTGTTGTAGTAATGAACAAACGAAGACAATGGTATTACTTGCCAGCAATTGATTCACTTAATGTATGTTTCTTTGTTACCCCCCTTCCCAACAGGATGGTTTTCTGTGAGTGTATCTGTATCCAGGAAAGCTGTGTGGCTGGGAGTCGACTCACTCAGTGGAATGTGAATGCATGCAGCCTGAAGTTGTAGTTGTGTTGAATGTGTTTGAAGGTGTGAAGACTGATGGATGCTCAGCAGAACTGTGTGTGACCTGTGTGTGGATATGTAGGAAATGAATAAATGAAAATGTGTATGGAGTATAATGCGCATTGGGGATTTTTATTTTATTTTATTATTTTTATTTTCTTTCTTGGGATATTTTTTTTGGTACCAAATATTTTGATTGAGCTCTACATTTTTTCCAATGGGCCCTTTATGTGTTCATGTCTGTATTGTCTGATTTGTTTGTTTCAATGTTTGTGGTTACTTGTTATATGTTAACTGTACTCATAACATCAGAGATCTGTCCTCATGGACAGTTGAGACCAAACTAGTTAGAGGACACCCCCATGAAAAACAAGTCCTGTGTTGATTGAATGAAAAAAAAAACAAAAAAAAAAAACAGTCCATTCATTTCCACATCCAGAAAAGCTGGGTACTTCTACAAAATGTGCAGAATACACAAAACAGCATTGAGTTCCATAAAGGAGGGTTCAGAAATTGAATTGAACAAAAGGTCTAAGGCGGGTGTGGTTTCTCATCAGTACTCCCCACAAGAAGGGGGAAGGAAGATTTTGTGTGTACCTGCCCATTTCCTCGCCCATGGGAGGAGATGAATGTTCAGCCCCTCAAGTGCAATGCCCATAAGAAGTAGGATATCCTGAGTCAAATGCTGTGTCCTATTATCTATACAATCCTTAGGGACTGCACCCATTGCCTCACAGCAAACATGTTCCATATTCACTCATGTGTAAGGGTTGTATTACATGTGTAGGAGTAGATGGTAATGTAGTTCCTATTCCGCCATCAAGGTGTAAACTTTGAATCTGACTACTCTGCTTCTTCTGGAGGGAGGGAGTAGTAGTATGAGTCCTTCCTGATTTTTAAAAAAATTCACATGATTGTTTCCAACTAATAATCAAATATTGAGTTTCTTGCAGATGGATCATCTCAGACAGGATATGCTGTTCCTACCCAAATGTTGTCAAGTCAGAACTACTCCCTTCAGCAATGTCAGTGCAGGAGGCAGAGCTGAAGGCGCTCACTGAGGTTTGTAAGATGGCTGAGGGTAAGACTGCTAACATTCAGGTATGCCTTCAGTATCACTCATCATTATGGTCTAATCTGGTGGAGCAGAGATTTTGTTTGATCCATGGGTAAGCCCATCAATAATGAATGCTGAGTGTATGAAAGATGTTTGATGCCCTGATGCTACCTGAGGAGGTAAAGGCTAAACTATTACCTGAAGCCTATAGTAAGTGAAAGTCTGTGTGATACTGGATGGTTTTGGGCCAGTAGACTTCCAAAAAGGTTTGAGTTTTTTTTCAGATACCGACTACAGAGGCTGAAGAGAAACATCAAAGGAAAAAGGTAGAAGTGATGACTGAGAACGGACTCTGGAAGGGTTGGTAAGAAATTCTTCCCTCAGAGGGCACTCTACCTAAAGAGGATGGATTTAGAACATGGGCAAATCAAGAGAGAGAAGGTGTGACTGGGTTCTGTGGTGGATGGCTCCTGGGTTTAACAATGCTGCTACTAGGTGAGTGCTGTAATAATGATGGGAGAACTATGGGAGTTCCAGGAAGGCATATGCTCAGGTCATCTTACCTATTTCAGAGACTGCGGATTGGCTATGTTAAGTTAACAAAGGTAGAACAACGTGAATATGTCCTTTTCTGTATTGATCTCTTTCCAGGATATTTGGAGACCTGGCCTATAGCAAAGGCTACAGCTAAGGATACTGGCTGAGGAGAGAATATCTACTCCTGGGATCTTCTAACTGGAAGATAGTCCTGAGTCCTTGGGAAGTACTCTTTGAGAATGTCCCTAGGTTAGATCTCTATTTCCCCAATAGCTCCAGATGCAGCATAGTAGTGTTTCAAAGTATGTTATCTGTCTCACAAACAGACTGTCTAATGTGTATGTCCAAGTTTTAGTTTGTTTTCCAGATCCAGACTGCATAAGAGACAACTCAATCTTTACAACCAGGAGATTGGGTAGTGGTGAAAGGAGAGGCGTATGGAAAGTCCGAGAGTCACGGTTTGAGGATCTACATCAAGTCCTGTTAACCACCGAGACGGCTGTCCAATTGGAATGGATCCACGCGTCACATAGCAACCAAGTGCCAGGACTACAAGGGCCATAATGCTTTTACATGTCTTATTGTTTGGTTTATATGGTACAAGAGGGGAAACAGTTTGATCAAATTCCAATGGTATTTTATCAAGATGAGTCAGGAACTGCCAAGTTTGACTTTTGTAGTGGACAGATGACAGATAGGACACTTGGCTTTTGGTCAGATAAGTACATCTGTGTGACAGGAACTGACCCAGTCTATGGTAATTGTGCAGTGTTTAGAGATGACCATACCAACTGTGGACATTGGAGATGAGCAGGACGGAACACTAGTCCTAAATATTGGAAAGATAAACCAGTGGAGGCTGTGGATCTCCTAGAGTCAGTAAGCAACACAATATCTGGTCATGATTAAGAGGGTTTCGTCATACGTCCTTTGACTCCCAAGTATACATTGTTGCCATAGGAGTCCCTAGAAGAGTTTCTGACGAACGTTTAAAGCTAGAAGTCAAGTAGTTGTGGGATTTGAGTCATTCATTCCAATGATTAGTATTAATAATGAAATGTGGATTGAAATAACATTTCTATTATCATCAACAGAGATTCGTGAATTACATCGGTGACGCTGTGAAGGGAATAGAGGAACAACTGAGCTCTTCTTCGGTGATGACTCTGCAGAACCAACTGGTCCTCGACAGCAGAAAAAGGAGGGGTCTACAAGATCTTTTGAAGTTCCTGATGTACCTACATTCCGAATAACACCTGATGGAAGTATCATCAAGGATCTGAAGAGACTGACAACTTTATCGAATGAACTGGCCAAAAATGAAAATTGTTTTTAAAATGTTTAATATGTCCATGCCCACACCATGCATATGTACTGTGACTCTGTCAAAGATAAGATTACAACTGTATGAAGAATGCAATTCCATCCTGAAGTAAATAAAAACCTTGTTGATGGTTGCGGAGTAAATAGGACAAGGTGAAGGCAAACCCAAAAGGGAGTTGGGGGGACCTGGTGAAGCAATAAGGAAAGTCCAGCTCTTCGCTGTTTAGGGCGTTGGGAGAGTACCTCACTTTGCCTGTTCACCTTGAGTCTATTTCCCGCAAAAAGGAGGGATTTGTAAGAGATAGGTTTATATATATATTGTGTAAAGCCTGTACTACTCGTCTTTGACCACTAGATGGCAGCTAATTAGCTATGTGAGTCACGTGAACACTCTCTTTGTTTTAAGGTTTCAAGATAGCTGTAGGGGGGAGGTTGGAATGTTAATTTGCCTGTTTCAAATTAACCAATGAACTTAGTGTTGAAGTTCCTGAACTACACCCTTGTGTCAAAGAACCAATCACTCTGCTTAAGTGACGCCCCTTTTTGTCTATGTCATAGCTACTATTTAAGAGTCTGTCTCTTTAATAAACGCTCTCTTGCTTGGGGGATCTGAAGTATTTTCAATTAAACCAATCTGTGTGTGGTATCATTGTGAAAGTGGTCTGAGCATATGCATACCTATACTTCTAATGATTTGGCACCACACAAAGAAGAAGAGTATCGCTGGAAGTGCGATGACAATACCATTTAGTATGCGCAAGGCGAGCAGTAAGGGACAGGGAAGTGGGCCTGCTGTTGATGGTGCACGGTGGGCGCGGTGAAACAGTGTCTGCTGGCAGAGCACAAGAAACAAAGTCATCCAAAACTCCTAGCTTCATGTCTCAGTTTGGAGGGCGGCGCAGGTTCTTGTTAGGGCAACATGTCATGAGGAGGACCAAAGTGAGGTTAATTTTCTAGGTTAAAAAATAAGGGGTGAGGGCCTACTGGTGTACCTCTTAAATATTTAAAGGCGAGGGCAGCCTAATAAGCAGTTTGATATGATGGAGGAAGAGGATGAGAAGAGGAAGGGGTTCATGGAAATACAGTGTATTCAATACACCTTAAAAGCCACATTTAAAGTTTCTTTATGTTCAGCTGCTTTCCTCTGGTGGGGTAGCAAAGTCAGGGGCAATCCAGGCCTTGTTCATTTTGATTAGCGTCAGCATTTTCAGTTGACAGGCGGATGCGCTTAGCAGTTATTATGCCCCAGCGGCACTAAATAACCACTCCAACAAAATGCTGGCGGCAGGGCAGGCCAGCACCTCCAAGGCGTAGAGCGCCAGTTCGTGCCACGTGTCCAGCTTAGACACCCAATAATTATAAGGCACAGAGGGATCGCTGAGGACGTTGACATTGTCAGCTAGGTACTCCTTTACCATTTTACAAAACTTTTCCCTCCTAGTTGTGACACTAGGCCGCTTGTCAGAACCTTCTCCACATGCAGCGCTGTCCGTCTTTATTGTGAGCAGGTAGAGTTCCACCGCGTGCTCAGGTCGCACAGCAGTCAGTGAGCTGGCAAGTGTAAGCGCTGCTGCAGCGTTGCCAGACCGGCGGAAGCTGTAGGTGACTTTCGGAAATGGGCACCTTCACCAGCAGCTCAGGCAAATTGATGTAGGTTTTGAGAAACCACTGAACCACTAAGTTGAAGCAGTTGTTTGGCCTGAGGGAGACTCCTGTTCGTCCTTTCTGTTGGAGTACCAGGTAGACTCATTGCTGTCATTAGTTCCAGGGTTCTATAGGGTCAGTTTGGTTTAGGTTCCTGTGTATGAACTCGCCTACATTTGAGGCCTGTTCATACTGGTAGTCAGTCAGGATTAGAGTTAGGGTTTCCTTTAGGAGGTGTCCATTTTCCTTCCTTAGTTTCCAGGCCTAATCTTATTTCCCTCCTACGCTCTATGTGGTATTCCCCCCACACCGGAGCGTGCCAGTATGTGTGTGATCTTGCCGAGCTCCAAAGCTGCCACTAAGTTGCGGCTGTTATCAGACACAACCATGCCTGGTTGTAGGTTGAGTGGCGAGAGCCACAGCTCAGCCTGGTCCCTTATACTCTGCCACAGCACTGTGGTGGTGTGTTTGTCACCTAAGCAAATAAGTTTCAGCACAGCTTGTTGCCGCTTCCCCACCGCTGTGCTAAACTGCTTCCAGCTACTGACTGATGGCTGACCGGATGCTGCAAGTTGAGAATTCCTAGATGGAAGTGGTGGAGGAGAAGGAGGGGTTGCAGCCACTAATGTAGGTGGTGGCAGAAATCCTGATGGAAGTAGGGCCCGCAATCCTTTGTGTCGGTAGCACCTGTGCCATCCCAGGGTACAACTCGCTCCTAGCCTCCACAGCGTTCACCCAGTGTGCCATCAGGGAAATGTAGCGTTCCTGGCCAGAAGCACTTGTCCATGTGTCAGTCGTTAAGTGGACCTTCCCAGTAACTGCTTGGTCAGGGCACGGGTTATGTTTCAGGACACATGCTGGTGTAATGCGGTGAGTGAACACCGGCAAAAATAGTGGCGACTAGGTACTGAGTAATGAGGGACAGCCGCCGCCATCAGACTGCAAAAAGCCTCAGTGTCCACAAGCAACATTTTCAGCGCCAGCAATTTGTAAAGGTGTGCATTTAGTGCTAAGGCCTGTGGGTGGGTGGCTGGGTATTGGCGCTTTCGTTCAAAGGTCTGGGGTATCGACATCTGTACGCTGCGCTGGGACACAGAAGTGGATGTGCTCGCTGATGGTGCTTTCGAGGGTCCAGGTGCAGGGCGGGAGGCATCTGGGCCTGCGTCTTGGCTAGCACGTAACACAGGGAAGAGGAGGCAGTGGTGTGACCCGCAGACACCGATTGTGGATTCAGGTGTTTGGCCTACCTATTAAGGTGCTTTGCTGCCATGAAGATCATGCTGGTGGTGGTCTGGTTGCTAGTGTTCATGCCCCTGCTCATTCTGGTACGGCACAGGTTGCAAATGACAATTCTTTTATCGTCCACACTTGTTGGTGTAGCCTGCCTTCTCCCTTTTGCCACCCCACCGCCTCTTCCAGCCTGTTGCAGTGCTGCGGATCCCTCCCCCTCTGTACTGCTGTCCTCACTCAGCTTGCCTCCTTCCCATGTTGGGCCAGTGATTTCATCGTCCACCACCTCCTCTTCCACTTCTTCACTCTGGTCCTCCTCCTGACAAGTTGACCTTCAGTGCTGCTGACACTCAAAAACATTTGGGGTGAGGGTCTGCTGGTGATCTGACCATCTAAAACATTAGGGGCGAGTGCCTGCTGCTGAGCTGACCGTGTAAAACATTCGGGGCGAGTGCCTGCTGCTGATCTGACTGTGTAAAACATTAGGGGTGAGGGCGTGCTGCTACTTGTACTTTATATACAAATAAACATATGTTTCCTAACAATATTTCCTCTAAAATCGATGATATCTTCTGTTTTTGGGGGTATTATTGCCATTCCGTAAAAGTGGCATAATAGTCGGACATCATTGTTAATAGCAGCGACTTCGGTGTTTAAGATGCATCCAGACATCCTCCCCATGCTGTTCCCTAACCATTTCTGTGGTGTTTCAACCATTTTCTCACGTTTTTCTATGAACCAGACACCATCCCCTCTGCAGAGCAGGGGGTGCATGGTCTTCTCCCATTGACTTCCATTATACTCGGGTGCTCGGCTGGGCACTCGAGCACCACCTGGTGTTAGGCCAGAGCACCCGAGCATTGCGGTGCTCAATCATCACTACAGCTTACCTGATGGGTTGTGTCTGATGAAGAACAAGAATGGTCGATCTGCAACAAATCTGTGATTGGTCAAACTCATTGCTGCAACGTTCATTCCTGTAAGAAACAAGCAGAAAATGACATTTTTTCTTCAGTTCAGATATTTTTTTGTTAGCTGTATTTCCAGAGTGTAAATTTGTCCAAGAATTTGGATATAAACCAGTATTTGGACATAATATACAATAATTCCTCCTTGTATCTTCTCTTTTTTGCTTCCTCAATAAACAGATTCTTTCCATTGGATAGCGCTTACATTTTTTATCCAGTCTGTTATTCTGTTCTTTCTCTTATGTGGTCTAATGGATTCCTGTCTCCATGTGTTGAGGCAGGATGGTGGCACAGAGCTGGACAAAGTATGAACGTCTTGGCTGGGCAGATAATATCTCAAGATGCCCCTTATTACGGATGCATTTTGCTAATGATTTACAAACGGCATGAAAATAAAATACCTTTCAATGTATTGGGTGAAATCTGCACTGAATCCACAGCACAATCTGTGGAAAGGGGCCTATTTTTCAGAAGAGAGGGATCCTGGTCCAAAGTATACTCTGGGGATCAGAGGACTCTAGGTAATCCACTAGCAATGCGGTCCATTTGGTGCTAGTAGCTGATACGGTGTACTTCTGATCAGTATTCTTGGCTTGACTCAGCTTTTCCACTGAACTTGTCTACCTGTCTGCTGCCTGACCTGACTTAGTGCCTGACTACTGTTGTGGCAGAATGCTGCTTGACTCATCCTTTGTCCATCTGACTGTCTTTCGTGTTCCCATTCTGAACTATGGTGTAGTGCCATGTGCTCTATAGCATAGCAGTTACAGTCTATCAAAGAGGGGATAAACTTCACCATACAAGTCTTAAAGAAGAACTCCCGCAAAAAGTGTTATTCCATGTCCTTCTAGAAATGTACATGATGTAATCTGTAGTGAATGTCATTTTCTTACCAGTAGCTGAATTTTTGAGTTATATCATCCTGAAGTTTCTTGTCTGTGTCATGTGACTAGGAATTAGACCCACCAACTCACACAGCACCTTATGTGTGGACAGGAAGTCTAATTTTCTATGCATTCCTATGGGAGCCTCACTTTCAGTCTCATAGGAATAGATAAGTGACTGTCTTGCTGTCCTGAGTCAGTTGGAGGTCAGGGAGTTGGTCACATGACCCAGCTACAATAAGAAGAGAGTGGAAACTCTCAATTTCAGCCTCTGATAGGAAAATGACATTCACTACAGATTATATCATGCACCTTTCTAACAGGTCAGAGAATAAAAATTTAAGAGTTTAAGGGAACATTCTTTATACATAATACATCTCAAAGTAGGCATCTTTCAGAGCTTAGTGGGTTGACCAGGTCACTGCAGGCATGTATATCATAGCTTTCACTTGCCCTGGCACAGGATCAGGCCACTCACTTGCAGGTAGATTTATCTTGGTTTTCTGACACCACAGTTCAGGATCTTGGGTCACACCTGCAGGTAGGGGTATTTTGCCTTTCAATAACTACACTGGTCTCCTGTGGTCACAGAGCACTCTCTCCGAAGCACATAGCAGTTCAGCTCAGGATGAAAACTGTCTACAACTGCTTATAATACACACAGGGTTACTTCCTCGCTGTCACTCACAGGGCCCAAGTCTTTGCCACAGATCTCCATCAGAACTCAGCTATACATGTATGGCTCACTAGTCACTTTAATAGGCTGCTGCTTGTTTCTCACACCCTATGTCTGGTCTGTCGTCCCTTCACCAGTCTCTTCAGCTGGCATACTCGCATATCAGCGGTTTCTGGCTCTCAGCTGGGCACCTCTTCTGCTGGGAGCAGCTCACTGGAACTGCAGTCAGCTTCAGCCTCTGCTGCAGTCTCCTCACAGGTCTGTCTCTCATCAGATGAACATGTCCTGGTATCTGACCGACACCCTCAGCGGGAAGGGGTGTGCGCTCATCACACAGACCGGTCCCCAAACTCTTACTCCATGTGGCTTCAGCTACATACACATTTCTCCGATTCTCTGTTAGTCTCCTACACTCCTGTTCTCTGTTGCAAACCCTTATATTCAGTGAAACAGTGACACCTAGTGTCATGAGCGAGTAAATCGACAGGCGTTAACAGGAAAGAGCATTGCATGACAGCACATTTTCAACCTAATACAGTACAGCTGTTAAAGGCACAGTACTGGCAATGAAAATCTAAAGCAACAGTACAACATACTATACAGGGGCGTAGCTATAAGGGGTGCAGAGGTAGCAGTCGCTACCGGGCCCAGGAGCCTGAGGGGACCTAAGACTCTTTTGCCACATAAGAAGACACCAGTATTATAGGAAGTGCCTGCTGGTCAAGTTACACCTCTGGCTGGAGGGAGGGGGTTAGGTCAAGAATTTGGCATGGTGGGGGAGGGTGCCATTTCAATTTTTGCCTCAGGCAACACAAAGGGTATGTGCTTTCCAGCCCCTGGACACAAAACACTGAGAGAAGGGGGGCCCAAGCTGAACTCTTGCACCAGGGCCCATGAACCTTTAGCTAGGCCCCTGAAACTATAACATGACACTGGTCACCAGTTACATCATTGGCAATTAGCAATTCAAGGCTACACTTTGCAGGAAGGTGGTGCTTAAGTGCTCAGACAGTCCAAGTTAAGGCCTCGTTACATGTTCTCTTAAAGTGGTTATCCCATGAATAATGTTAAAAGATTAAAATCATACATAATGTAGTACATGACAACCTCTTTCTAACAAATCTAGAACCAGCCCTGTACCTCACATGGATCCAAAGATCTCCCCATTCATTGCTCCAATTTTTCCACCAGATTTATTTCAAGCTGACAACTTAGGGGGATGTGTCTTTTCTAATGCAGCTGGTTACAGTTTAAGGATGGAACTGAGCATGTGCTTCCATCTTAGGGAGCAGGACAGAAAATTTACAAAAATGGCAAACAGCAGGTGGGGCTGTACAGATAGATTTCATTGAATAACCCAGTAGCTATAATACATTTTTAAAACTGTAGAATATTTTTGTAGGACAACTCCTTTAAGTGGCAGAGGGGAGCCAAGACTATCATGCACTGAGAGATGGATGTGACTACAATATCTGCACACTTATACCACTAAAGCAGAAAAATATTTTCTACCAGCTGTGCATTAATACATACTGGAGGTATTGAGACCCGGAACATGTATGGTAACAGAAGCAGCCAGCTGCATAGCAGGAAATATTGTATTGTGTCTGCACAGGGAGGTTGTAAGACTAGAGAAATGTCTTACCGGCCGAATGTAATGCCAAACTGTCTCCACATAAGGGATTTTCAAATGGACCCTTTGTTTTACGTATATAGAAGTGTATGTGATGTACAGTACAGACCAAAAGTTTGGACACACCTTCTCATTCAAAGAGTTTTCTGTATTTTCATGACTATTAAAATTGTAGATTCACACTGAAGGCATCAAAACTATGAATTAACACATGTGGAATTATATACTTAACAAAAAAGTGTGAAACAACTGAAAATATGTCTTATATTCTAGGTTCTTCAAAGTAGCCACCTTTTGCTTTGATTACTGCTTAGCACACTCTTGGCATTCTCTTGATGAGCTTCAAGAGGTAGTCACCTGAAATGGTTTTTACTTCACAGGTGTGCCCTGTCAGGTTTAATAAGTGGGATTTCTTGCCTTATAAATGGGGTTGGGACCATGAGTTGTGTTGGGCAGAAGTCAGGTGGATACACAGCTGATAGTCCTACTGAATAGACTGTTAGAATTTGTATTATGGCAAGAAAAAAGCAGCTAAGTAAAGAAAAACGAGTGGCCATCATTACTTTAAGAAATGAAGGTCAGTCAGTCCGAAAAATTGGGAAAACTTTGAAAGTGTCCCCAAGTGCAGTTGCAAAAACCATCAAGCGCTACAAAGAAACTGGCTCACATGAGGACCGCACCAGGAAAGGAAGACCAAGAGTCACCTCTGCTGCGGAGGATAAGTTCATCCGAGTCACCAGCCTCAAAAATCACAGGTTAACAGCAGCTCAGATTAGAGACCAGGTCAATGCCACACAGAGTTCTAGCAGCAGACACATCTCTACAACAACTGTTAACAGGAGACTGTGTGCAGCAGGCCTTCATGGTAAAATAGCTACAAGGAAACCACTGCTAAGGACAGGCAACAAGCAGAAAAGACTTGTTTGGGCTAAAGAACACAAGGAATGGACATTAGACCAGTGGAAATCTGTGCTTTGGTCTGATGAGTCCAAATTTGAGATCTTTAGTTCCAACCACCGTGTCTTTGTGCGACGCAGAAAAGGTGAACGGATGGACTCTACATGCCTGGTCCCGACCGTGAAGCATGGAGGAGGAGGTGTGGGGGTGTTTTGCTGGTGACACTGTTGGGGTTTATTCAAAATTGAAGGCATACTGAACCAGCATGGCTACCACAGCATCTTGCAGCGGCATGCTATTCCATCCGGTTTGCGTTTAGTTGGACCATCATTTATTTATCAACAGGACAATGACCCCAAACACACCTCCAGGCTGTGTAAGGGCTATTTGACCAAGAAGGAGAGTGATGGGGTGCTACGCCAGATGACCTGGCCTACAATGTCACCAGACCTGAACCCCAATCGAGATGGTTTGGGGTGAGCAGGACCGCAGAGTGCTAAGCATCTCTGGGAACTCCTTCAAGACTGTTGGAATACCATTTCAGGTGACTACCTCTTGAAGCTCATCAAGAGAATGCCAAGACTGTGCAAAGCAGTAATCAAAGCAAAAGATGGCTACTTTAAAGAACCTAGAATATAAGACATATTTTCAGTTGTTTCACACTTTTTTGTTAAGTATATAATTCCACGTGTGTTAATTCATAGTTTTGATGCCTTCAGTGTGAATCTACAATTTTCATAGTCATGAAAATACAGAAAACTCTTTGAATGAGAAGGTGTGTCCAAACTTTTGGTCTGTACTGTATGTATGCAAAGTAGTAGGTTTTATGGTGTTCTTTCACCTGTTGATGCAGCAGCTTCACTTCCAGCTTCATTTACTTCAATTGAAACCTTCTGAACCACCTTTGAAATGTACAGGTTTGAAGTATCTGAAAAAAATTTGGCATAATCATTATTATATAATATACAATCTATGAAATATGTTTATACAATTCTACATTACAGGGGTTGTCTCACTTCAGTAAGTGGCATTTATCATGTACAGAAAGTTACTACAAGGCACTTACTAATGTATTTTTATTATCCATGTTGCTTCCTTTGCTGTCTGGATTCACTTTTCCATCACATTATACACTGCTCGTTTCCGTGGTCACGACCGCGCTTAGGCTCGTGAGCATGAGCCCATACCCTAAAGATTCAATGAAGCTGAGCTCTTTGTTACATATCTAAGGGTTTTCTAGTCTCCTGGCCCTCTGAGCCCCACCTAAAGGTCAGTACACATGTACACGTATTGCATACTGCAGGTATGTGGCCAGGACATCACTAACCATCTACATTACAAAGAATTAAATGGGAAGGACCAAGTGGTATGGATGCGGACCCGTTGATTTGAATGGGTCCACAATCTGCAACATATGACCGAAGATAGAACTCCGCCTATCTTTCGCGGAGTGGAGGCACCAATCGGAAGCCTGCAGAAGCACCACGAAGCACTTCCGTGGGCTTCCCATCCGTGCCTCCACAATGCAAAAAGATAGAACATGTTGCGGATCAAGAACCCATTCAAGTCTTGGCGTTTATGTTTGTGGGCATGAGTAAGATATGTCTTGCTACCATCACCTCTCTTTGTATTATATGAGCGTCAGCTGAGTGCTATGGTGCTGGTCAATGTGGAGCTTACTCATTTGTTTGATGGCTTTATATATATATATATATATATATATATATATATATATATATATTATATATTATAGCCTAGTAAACGCTTTGTGCATCTAAGATATTATGATACTACACCCCTGTACTGAATGGACAGCCTACAATTTATCTGAAGATTCTACTGCAGAAAGTGGATTAATGAGCTGCTTCCCACTAGTATACTTTTAAGTGTATCTGTCATCTGCATTAAAAAGTATAAACTAATCATGTATATGTGCAAGTTACTGAAACTTTTTGCCGTTTATACCGTTCCATTTGCCTCTCTGAGTGCCCAGTGCAGTTGACCAGTGTCCAGCTATTCACTTGCTATGCACTTATACCAGCTGTACATATATAATTATATATAGGACATTCCCAGGTTATACCAGTATGCTCTGTATCACTGTAACTTATACTCCTGTATATAATTATATATGTACAGCTGGTATAAGTTATACATCTTCTTGTATATAGTGATACAGACCATGCTGGTATAACCTGGGTATCTTCTGTATATAATTATATATGTACAGCTGGTATACGAATATGCACCATGCTGGTATAACCTGAGTATCTCCTGTATGTAATTATATGTGTACAACTGGTATAAGTTATACATCTTCTTGTATATAGTGATATGGACCATGCTGGTATAACCTGGGCATGTAGTAAGCAGTACTATTGTGCACCACTGTCCCTGCTATGATATCCTCCTTTTCTGGATGTGATATTATCCTTTTTGGGGCTCTGCAAGTGGCCACCCTAGCAAGCATACACTTGGCAGGTAACCGATCCTCCTCCTGTTATCCAGGCAGCATGCATACACAGGCAGGTAACCGATCCCCCTCCTGTAATTTGGGCAGCATGCACACACAGGCAGGTAAGATCCACCTCCTGTAATCGGAGCAGCATGCACACACAGACCAGGTAATCAATCCACCTCCTGTAATTTGGCGTAGCATGCACACACAGGCAGGTAACCGATCCACCTCCTGTAATCCTGGCAGGATGCACACACAGATTAGATAACCCGATCCACCTCCTGTAATCCGGGCAGCATGCACGCACAGGTAGATAACCGATCCACCTCCTGTAATCCGGGCAGCATGCACGCACAGGTAGATAACCCATCCACCTCCTGTAATCGGGGCAGCATGCACACACAGGCAGGTAACGCGATCCACCTCCTGTAATCCTGGCAGGATGCACACACAGATAGATAACCGATCCACCTCCTGTAATCCGGGCAGCATGCACGCACAGGTAGATAACCGATTCCACCTCCTGTAATCCGGGCAGCATGCACGCACAGGTAGATAACCGATCCACCTCCTGTAATCCGAGCAGCATGCATGCACAAGTTGGTAACCAATCCACCTCCTGTAATCGTGGCAGCATGTACACACAGGCACGTAACCGATCCACCTCCTGTAATCCTGGCAGGATGCACACACAGACAGGTAATCAATCCACCTCCTGTAATCCGGGCAGCATGCACACACAGGCAGATAACCCATCCACCTCCTGTAATCGGGGCAGCATACACACACAGGCAGGTAACCGATCCCCTCCTGTAATCCAGGCAGCATGCACGCACAGGCAGATACCCATCCACCTGCTGTAATCCGGGCAGCATGCACACACAGGTAGGTAACCGATCCACCTCCTGTAATCCGGGCAAGCATGCCACGCACAGGTAGATAACCGATCCACCTCCTGTAATCCCGGGCAGCATGCATGCACAAGTTGGTAACCAATCCACCTCCTGTATCGTGGCAGCATGTACACACAGGCACGTAACCGATCCACCTCCTGTAATCCTGGCAGGATGCACACACAGACAGGTAATCAATCCACCTCCTGTAATCCGGGCAGCATGCACACACAGGCAGATAACCCATCCACCTCCTGTAATCGGGGCAGCATACACACACAGGCAGGTAACCGATCCCCCTCCTGTAATCCGGGCAGCATGCACGCACAGGCAGATAACCCATCCACCTGCTGTAATCCGGGCAGCATGCACACACAGGCAGATAACCCATCCACCTCCTGTAATCGGGGCAGCATGCACACAACAGGTAGGTAACCGATCCACCTCCTGTAATCGGGGCAGCATGTACACACAGGCACGTAACCGATCCACCTCCTGTAATCCTGGCAGGATGCACACACAGACAGGTAATCAATCCACCTCCTGTAATCCGGGCAGCATGCACACACAGGCAGATAACCCATCCACCTCCTGTAATCGGGGCAGCATACACACACAGGCAGGTAACCGATCCCCCTCCTGTAATCCGGGCAGCATGCACACACAGGCAGATAACCCATCCACCTCCTGTAATTGGGGCAGCATGCACACACAGGTAGGTAACCGATCCACCTCCTGTAATCGGGGCAGCATGTACACACAGGCACGTAACCGATCCACCTCCTGTAATCCTGGCAGGATGCACACACAGACAGGTAATCAATCCACCTCCTGTAATCCGGGCAGCATGCACACACAGGCAGATAACCCATCCACCTCCTGTAATCGGGGCAGCATACACACACAGGCAGGTAACCGATCCCCCTCCTGTAATCCGGGCAGCATGCACGCACAGGCAGATAACCCATCCACCTGCTGTAATCCGGGCAGCATGCACACACAGGTAGGTAACCGACCCACCTCCTGTAAATCCGGGCAGCATGCACACACAGGCAGATAACCCATCCACCTCCTGTAATCGGGGCAGCATGCACACACAGGCAGATAACCCATCCACCTCCTGTAATCGGGGCAGCATGCACACACAGGCAGATAACCCATCCACCTCCTGTAATCGGGGCAGCATGCACACACAGGCAGATAACCCATCCATCTCCTGTAATCTGGGCAGCATTCACACACAGGCAGGTAACCAATCCATCTCCTGTAATCCGGGCAGCATGCACACACAGGCAGGTAACCGATCCACCTCCTGTAATCCGGGCAGCATGCACACACAGGTAGGTAACCCATCCATCTCCTGTAATCGGGCAGCATGCACACACAGGCAGGTAACCGATCCACCTCCTGTAATCCGGGCAGCATGCACACACAGGTAGGTAACCCATCCACCTCCTGTAATCCGGCAGTATGCACACACAGGCAGGTAACCGATCCACCTCTTGGAATCCAACAAGAGAGAAATTTCTCCTGACTATGAGGAATAGACAGCAAACTGGCTCAACATTAGATGATTTTTACAGTGAAAAACATAAATCATTTATGTCATTATTTTTCCATTAGAGATAAGTTGTTTGAAATGACAGTGACCAAAGGTGCATTACCTTCTATTAACACCTCCCTGCAAAGTCGGGAAAAATTATTGGGTGCTCGCAATAGTAGAGGTAAAAGTGTTCAGTCCGGTACCTTATGATTTTTACTTATGTTGGTGCATCATTCCCCATAAATCAGCGCACATCATCTAATGAAATGTTCCTGCAACTTCAAATCCTGTCTGTATATTCTGTTTTTTCTGTATTTTCCTCAGCTGCCATTTGGCCTTTTTAAGATACTGTATTTAGTAAATGTTATGTGTAATGACATGTAATTGTTGCACGATGCTCTGATTATATTAGATTGGCAGCAGAATTAAAGGTTTTGATGTCACCTGTTATTCCTGAGAGATTGCAGCTTGGATTGAAGACATCAGTTACGTTTAGATGAAGCAGAGATTTCTTTAAATCAACTTTATGTTCTATTTTAAACCTGCAAAGCACAGAAAATGTAAGGGGCATTTCAACAGTTTCGTATCAGTGTCACATCTAAAAGTTCTGACAAAGCATTGCATTATAGGAGTTCTGCTAAACTGCTGGGGATGCGACTGTCAAATTGTTGACTGTTTCCAAAAATCAGCAGAATTGTGAATGCAGTCCTGGAGCATTACAGGATGTAATTCCTGTCTTTCTATTTAGATTACAGCTGTAAATAAACTTTAACATGATGTCCAATGGTGAACATACCCTTTAAGCCACACACATTATGGAGATTATATATCACTGGCAGATTATACAGGATGGAAATTCTTGGAGAAATGCTGCACACCTGTAATGGGCCTAGTGTAAAATTCAAACTGATTACAGTTCCTCACTTGTTAGGATTCATTGGGATGACAGGTTTAGAAAGAGTTAAACAAAATTCAAGTTTCAAAATTTCTAAAATGTTCACTCCCTTAAAGTGTAACTGTCATTTTATTTTATTTTTGTAATGTATAGGGGCAGTGATTCTGACTATTTTCGTAATATACTTTAATTACTGAAATCATGCATTTTTACTAGAAAAAAAGCTCTAAAGTGACCCATTTTCAGCCTTAGCAACGCTCCTCTGTCTCCTGTTCACATAACTGTGGAGACTTGCTCAATACTGACTGTGTTATGTAAACAGAAGACAGAGGAGCGTTGCTAAGGCTCAAAATGGGCCACTTTAGAGCTATTTTTCTAGTAGAAATGTATGATTTCAGTAATTAAAGTATATTACAAAAATGGTCAGCATCACTTCCCCTACATATTACACAAATAAAAAAAAATAACAGTTACACTTTAAGGCTGCATGGACATAGCCATGTCCATATTTCAGTCGACAAACAATGGATCCACAAAATACGGACACCTTCTATGTCTATTCTGCATTTTTCTCATTCCCATCAATAGAAATGACTATTCTGGTCCCTATTTGCAGAACGACCACACGGATCAACAAATAATACGGATGTGTGCATGAATGGATGGGTCAGTGTGTTAGTGTCAAAATGCAGAAAGCACATGGACGACAAAAACGGTAGGGTTTATGAAGCCTTACCCATTTTTTTTCCAACTTTAAGTGATTACTTACTTACCTGCTTCCCAGCACTGGCTACCCACTCCTTCTCCTTCTGGCCTGCAATATTCTGCTAGGCTCTCTCGATGTAAGCATCCAGTTTGACGCCACCTGCTGCCAATCACTGGCCGTAGCGGTGACTGGCTCTCCTTACGTTATGACAAATGGGCACATAATGCAAGGGGAGAAGAAGGGGCAGGGAGCCAGTGCAGGGAAGCAGGTAAGTAAGCTTCCCTTTACAGGCCCAGCCAGGTGGGCGACCTGTAGAGGGAAGCTTAATGCACAAGCCCTTTAAGTCAATGGCTAATAAATATAAAACTAGTTATATGATGTGGTGGCAGTATTGACATATTACTATTTCCATTTTTTGCGTTTGGCTGTTTAGACACGTCATTGGCCAGCTGTCCAGCACAGCACTCAAAACATGCAAATATGCAAACAAATACAGAGAAAGGGCTCCAAAAGACCACAGCTTTGAAATGACCACCCCTTAATCCAGACTAGATTTCCTGTGTCAGATTTTCAGTTATGCCATATATTAGGCATACTGACCATCTTCTTTGAGAAGACCACCCCTTAGAAGACCACTATTTTCCTTTACATCTTTCCTGCAAAATAAAAAGCCTACCTGGGCAGGCTGATCTCAACAAGCTCTTCGTTCATATTGCTGTTCCAGTCTTTAAGTATTGGTGCTGTCAGTCCTTTCTCCAAGTCTTCAATGTCTACATTTTCTGAGGGGAGAGCTAATAATAAACTGAGTTTCCCCCCTTTGTAGGGAAGCTCCAGTACTTTATACTTAAGATTATTCTCTGAAAAATATCCTGGAAGTGAAGAATAAGTAGAAATTACAAGTCAGAAACACTTGATGTATAAAGTTTTAAGAAGAATACTGCCATTCTAGAGGTCTGTAAGGGTCTTATGATAATGTTGTAAAGAGGACCTGAGCATCTTGAAAGAATTATTGAGCTACTTTCACATTTGTGGACTACTCTCTAGAGGCGACCGGATCTCCGCCAGATCCCATTGTAGTCAATGGCGCCGGCGGCATTGTGGTAACATCCATGGATGCCAGATCCAGAGAGATCTGACAGGTTGTTCTTTACCGAAACAGCCTGCCCGAGATCAGGCCACAAGTGTGAAAGAAGCCTTAAACAATATCAGGGATAAACCTTTATATTTCTGCATAGAGAATGTGCCTCCAAAACATTCCTAAACATTTTCTCTGGTTTTAAAGTAAGATGATAATTTTCTTTTAGGCAATATTTGCCTTTCTGCACTGACTGAGAACTAGAGAAGAAGATGGACAAATGCTGCTTGTATACAAACTGTCCATGATAATGTATATAAAATTCTTTTCCCATTGCCTAGTAGTGAGAGGCCACCAAAATACTGCTGGGCTTATTTACTCCATTGGTGCTCACCCAGTTTTCTAGATAGATCAAGGTGAATTGTCATCAAAAATGACTTTTGTAAAATAGTTCCTCATTAAAATGTATACCACCCCGCCAGAAATTAGGAGAAGTTAGACAGTCGGTTATTTGTTATGTACTGGTTATAAATGGTGTTGAGCCAATTTTCGTGGACTTCGATATGAATTTCAGGGAAAATTTGATTAGCCGTGAAGCCAAATTTCCTCATGCTGTGCGGTAACTAACTGATTTTCCCTGAATGGGGGTAAAAAAAAAACATACCTCATTTGTTTGAGCATGAAGAGCTGGCTGTCGCCATCTTGATTGAAGATCCCACACGAAGTCCCATGTGTGGTGACATACAATGTCACCACATCGCGCAAGATTTAATGCTGGATCTCCGATCAAGGTAGCAACAGCCGGCTCTCCGCGATCAAATAGATGAGGGTAAGTATGATTTTGTTAATTTTTAAAAAATTTACACTGTATTAATACTGTCAGATGACACGATCAGCTATGAACGTGGCATCTGAGGGGTTTAATGATGGGGAGCGGAGCAATCGCCATTCTCTGTCATTGCACTCACTACTTACAAAGAAATGTGCTCAGTGACAAAGTTATTTGAATTTTTTTGTAAACTAAAATTTTCCGATACTTTTCTCATCTCTAGTTGCAAAGTGTAAACAGATAATTACCTTATATATTATTTCTAGCTGATGACATATTCCAAATAATTATTGTGTGGGTTGGCACCCCCACATCTCCTCACGTATAGCTATCCTAATCATGATAAGTAATTATCTTCTGTAAATGTTATTATCTTATCATGAAAGTCAATTAATAGAGTTGCGGAAAATAGTACTTAAGGTGTGGTGTCCTCAAGTATTAAAACATTCTTCAAAGGATTAAAATTTCAGGTTAGTGAATCAGGGGAGGAGACCAAGTGGGTTATATTAATCAGAGGGAGACCATCTGGATCAGGAGCGGACTGACCATACACCCTACAGGGAAATTTCCTGGTGGGCTGATGCCCAGGGGGCCAACCAAGCCTTCCTCTGAGTACATAGTGATCTGATGCTCTCAGCATTAATTATTTGTAGGCGTAGAAGGTACTTATACACCTGGCCAGAGGAAGTGCCCTCCTGCATTCAACTATATTGCCATCCACAGTCTAGTATTTTATGCTGGACTGTGTTATTTGGTTCTGTTGGGGCGGTATTTTTGCTGCACTACAGTACCGCTAGCACCACCTACTTATGTTGGCTCTGCCTTCTGTCAATTTGGACCCACCAACAACACCATGCCTTTTTAGATTTTTTTGCCAGGACCACTTTATGTTCCCAGTCTGTTCCTGTTCTGGATATACACTCTGGGGACCCTCAAGGCTATGGGTCTCAACATGGACTTCAATAATAATACCTGTATTAACCCTTTTAGCCGCCATGTTGTACCCATACATCACAGTGGTTGAGTTAATGTATGGAGTAGGCTGCTGCAGCAAGCCCGCTCCATACATGGCCGCTATGACTGAGAATGGCAATCCCGACAAACCCCATCATTTAACCCCTCAGGTGCTGCGATCAACACCGATCATGGCACCTATGAGGTAAGATACCAATGAGCAATAAAACACACAACCGGAATACGGTTGTACAACACGAATAGAACGCAAGTGTCAAAAATGAATATCTCCTAGATGGGACTCAGGGGGAGGAAGCTTGTTTCTCCATCCACCTTTTCCACTGCTTGCAATGCTATAACTTGATGTCCTGATGTGTTTTGTGCACTCTCCATGTGATTGTGTTTGTCTTTGCCAATTTATGCATCTATTTATTTGTTTTAATCGATTTCAATAAAGATATATTTTTGGATATACATTTTTGTATTTTATTTGTGTATATGCTGAATGCCTGGGCTTGTCCAATCTAGGAGCTACACCTATGAGGTAAGGTAAAGGGATGTGGCTCTCTCTGCCTTCAGATGCGATCAAGATGGCCACGGCAGCCTCTATGCGAGTAAATAGATAAGGTATTTTTACCCTGATTAACCACTGAAATGCCTAAATTGTTACCCAGATGCCATGATCAACAATGACCGAGGCCTCTGAGGGGTTCAATAAGAGAGGACGGCACGATCGCCATTCCACGTCATTGTATGTGACTTCGTCACTAATAAAATTTCTTTGTGAAATTCGGCAAAGCAGCCAAATCAAATTTTTCATAACTTTGCTCATCTCTAACTTATACAACTCAGTGGGTAAAGTGGAAACAACTGTGTGGTAGGTAGCATGACCCCCACACCAATCCATATACTGTAGGACCACTGATTCATATAAGACCACTAATCCATACAATTATTTATCTCTGCAGATGTACAGGTGAGAAGGAATGGTAGACAGGTGCTCATCGTACAGGTGACTGGTACCAGACTACGCATCTAAAGCATCATTCACATGTCAGTGTTCCACGGAAATGTGCTGTAGGTGTTCTCCACGGACAGGACACGTACTCATTCATTTTAATGTGTGTATTCTCATATTAGTGTTTTACCACAGTCCGTGCTTTTAGCATGGGTACATGCTGTATTTTGTCCGTGTTCACGGATCCCTCACATCCATTATAGTTTATGGGTCCACAAAAACCATGGATGCAACATGGATGCCATCCGTGTTTCATCCGTGTTTCTTGGATCATTAGGAAGAGATGCTTTGAAAATTATTTTTCAGCTGTTCAGTGTCAGTGAAATATGGATGACACACAGACAGCAAAAAAACGGACACATGGAATCAACACGGATCCATCAAGGACATGTTCATGGAGGCGTCACTGACCACCTTTTCACAGATTTAAGCACGGACACAGACGTGTGAATGAGGCTTGAGGCATATCATATAATATTCATTTTTAGTAGGGACACCCCTTTAAATATAATAATGCTTGAGTTTTTAATTTTATGATGACAAATGTAAGGTTATGCATATGGGAAGGAATAATGCAAGTCACCAGTACATACTAAATGGTAAAATATTAGGTAACTCTGACATGGAAAAGGACCTAGGGATTTTAGTGAACAGCAAACTAAGCTATAGAAACCAGTGTCAGACAGCTCCTGCCAAGGCCAATAAGATAATGGGTTGCATCAAAAGAGGCATAGATGCCCGTGATGAGAACATAGTCCTGCCACTTTACAAATCACTAGTCAGACCACACATGGAGTACTGTGTACAGTTCTGGGCTCCTGTGAACAAGGGAGATATAGCAGAGCTGGAGAGGGTTCAGAGGAGGGCAACTAAAGTCATAACTGGAATGGGTGGACTACAGTACCCAGAAAGATTATCAAAATTAGGCTTATTCACTTTAGAAAAAAGACGACTGAGGGGAGATCTAATAACTATGTATAAATATATAAGAGGTCAGTACAGAGATCTCTCCCATGATCTATTTATCCCCAGGACTGTGACTGTGACGAGGGGACATCCTCTGCGTCTGGAGGAAAGAAGGTTTGTACACAAACATAGAAGAGGATTCTTTACGGTAAGAGCAGTGAGACTATGGAACTCTCTGCCTGAGGAGGTGGTGATGGTAAGTTCACTAAAAGAGTTCAAGAGAGGCCTGGATGCATTTCTGGAGGGTAATAATATTACAGGTTATAGTTACTAGAGATGGGTCGTTGATCCAGGGAGTAATTCTGATTGCCTGATTGGAGTCGGGAAGGAATTTTTTTCCCTAAAGTGGGGAAAATTGGCTTCTACCTCACAGGGTTTTTTTGCCTTCCTCTGGATCAACTTGTAAGAAAGCAGGCCGAACTGGATGGACAGATGTCTTTTTTCGGCCTTATAAACTATGTTACTATGTATAAACTATGTTACTATGATCTGAACGTTAATAAGAATTTCTGTTTACTGCCTTTCAAAAATGATTTTCCAAAAGCTAAGAAGATCATAACCTGACCGAACAGAAGAGATACAGCAGACAGACCGGGGAGTTACCAAGCTTTGTTGCTAAATGAAGGTTCATCATCGGGATCTTGGTAGTAATGCCCCTTTTTACAGTGAAGTCTTTCGGATGAGTCTCTTCTGGACTAAACTTGTGTTCCCATTCTCCTTTGAAATAAATGGCATTGACCAAAATAAGTTTGGTGAGCGGTCCAATGTCTCCAGTTGAAAACATGTTCCGGATTTTTCCTGCACAAAGAATAGACATATTTAGCGGGGCCTTGATATAATCCGCTCTCTAAAGAGCACTTTTCATTTCAGTTTTTTTTTTGACCTGTACATGATAAGGCTTTTATAAGATTGTGGCTTTTATGTGAAAAAAAGGAATCACATCGTTTGGTGGTGTCCGTCTTGTATTTCGTTTTGCTGACATTTCCAGCATTTACCAATATCCAGTTAGGAAATTGAATTACTTGATAGCTATAACATAGTAAATATTTACCCAGAATCCTCAGTGGTGGTCATATTTAACCCATTAATGTGAGTATGCTAACATGTTAAAATTGTGTAACAATTCCTTTATAACATTAACATAACAACTTTGGATATTTTACTTGATTCAAAGCACAAAACGCCAAAGGGAACATTTATTAAGTTATTAAGTCCCTCTGCACTGCCAGAGGAAGCGTCAAACTTATGTAGAGGCAAAGGTCGTGCAACAGCCTTTACGCTACACCCACTCCCTTGCTGGAATACATTTAAAGGGGTCGTCACACAAAAAATATTCTACAGTTTTCAAAACAGCATCCGAATCCATATTTTTGTAATGACATGCAATAAAAAATTTAGCATAGACACTTTTGCAATAAAATTTATCTGTATAACGCCACCTGCTGTTTGGTTTTTCTTATTTCTTTGCCCTGCGCACTGAGATGGCTGCACATGCTCAGTTTCATCTCCCTCCTGAGCTGTGATAGGGAGAGCTGAGACACACCCCCTTAGCTGCAGCTTGATATAAATCTAGCAGAGCAATGAATGTGGAGATCTCTGGATCCATGTGAGGTACAGGGCTGGTTCTAGCATACCTCCCAACTTTTTGGACGGTCAAAGAGGGACACTTATGGTTCATTGCGTGAAAGTTCCATTTTCTGCTGCATATCTATACACGTCAATAGTTTTCTCTTACGAAGTGGTGCAAAAATAATCTGAATATAGAAATTTCTAAAATCCCAACTACATCAAATAATGAAATAATATGCAGAGTGGGGTCAAATATACAGAGAAGAACCAGGAAAACAGTTTCTGGGTCAATATTGTGAATATAATAATGCAAATCTATACCTCAGATCAAAAAGAGGGACATTTAAGGAGCAAAGAGGGACAGAGGGACTTGGGTCAAAAGAAGGGACTGTCCCTCCAAAAGAGGGACACTTGGGAGGTCTGTTCTAGCTTTGTTAGAAACAGATTGTCATGTCCTATGTATGATCATTTTCTTACATTAGTAATGGGATAACGCCTTTAAGCCATTTTCAAAGCCCACAACCGACATGGAAAATGATATATGAACCAGGCCTCACTACCTGCCCCTCCATGCTACACCCCCTTTTTTTGCTATTCTGGGAAAGTGGTGTGAATAGGGAAAAGTCACAGCAAAAATTCCGTGCTACAAAAGCTGTGACTTTAATACGTATATAAGTTAATAAATGTCCCTCCATTTTTTCTTATTTTCTGTCCACTAAAGTGTATTCCAATGATGCATTAAACTGTTGTGAATACAGGGGCGCACCTACAGGGGGGGTCCAGCGGGTCTGGACCCCCCCTAGAACCATAAAGAAATTTTTTTTTTTTTTTTTTAATACCTCAGGGCCGCACCGCAATCGCCACAGGCGGTGCGGCCCTGGTTCGTTTTGCGGGCGGCAGCAGCGCTAAAGAGGAGAGGGGAGAGAGGTTTTTCTCCTACCTCTCCTCTGCGCTGCTGTAATGTGGTATGTGATTGGTGGAGAAGCAGAGGGCGGAAGCTGCTTCTCCACCAATCATTTCAAGCCCCCGCCAGAGCCCCATGTGACTGGCTGCCCGGCCAGTCCTTCCACCGGGCAGAACAGCCATCCAGACGGACCTCGCTCCCGCCGGAACAGCCATCCGGCCAGCCGACCTCCTGCTGCAGCAAGAGAAAATGGTGAGTATTGTGCCCCCCCCCTGCCCTGTATTGTGCCTCCCTGCCCTGTATTGTGCCTCCCTGCCCTGTATTGTGCCTCCCTGCCCTGTACCGTGCCCCCCTGCCCTGTACCGTGCCCCCCTGCCCTGTATTGTGCCCCCCTGCCCTGTATTGTGCCCCCCTGCCCTGTACCGTGCCCCCCCTGCCCTGTACCGTGCCCCCCTGCCCTGTACCGTGCCTCCCTGCCCTGTACCGTGCCTCCCTGCCCTGTACCGTGCTCCCCCTCTGCCCTGTTACCGTTGCCCCCCTGCCCTGTACCGTGCCCCCCTGCCCTGTACCGTACCGCCCCTGCCCTGTTACCGTGCCTCCTGCCCTGTACCGTGCCGCCCTGCCCTGTACCGTGCCGCCCTGCCCTGTACCGTGCCTCCTGCCCTGTACCGTGCCTCCTGCCCTGTACCGTGCCTCCTGCCCTGTACCATGCCTCCTGCCCTGTACCATGCCTTCTGCCCTGTACCTTTGCCTCCTGTCCTGTACCGTGCCTCCCTGCCCTGTACGGTGACATCGCTGTGTTTATTATCCCTGTACCAGTGACATCACTGTGTTTATTATCCCTGTACTGTGACATCACTGTGTTTATTATCTCTGTACTGTGACATCACTGTTTATTATCCCTGTACGATGACATCACTGTGTTTATTATCCCTGTACAAGTGACATCGCTGTGTGTATTATCCCAGTGCAGGAAGATGTAAGTGGTCTGTGTTTGTGTGTTTGTTTTCTATTTTCAGGGTCGTGAATGCAGAGGACTACGTCGGATTCGGTGGACTACGTCGGACCAGCTTTTTTTTTTTTTTAATAAAATGGTCAAACAGGGGTCTGGGGGAGTGTTTATTTCAATAAAATGTTTTATACTTGTGTGTGTGTGTATTTTTTTTTTTACAATACTACAGTTTTAGTAATTACGGCTATCTACAGACGGCCCCTGATTACTAATACTGGGCTTAGTGCTTGCCGGTATGGCAGGCCAGCACTAACCCCAACATCTATTACCTCGGCACCCACCGCCACCAGGGGTGCCGGGAAGAGCCGGGTACCCGCAGGACCGGACCTTCTAAATTGAGGGTCTGGCTCTGGGGCGGGCTGCAGGCTGGTACCATTAGGCTGGGAAGGGCCAATAACCGTGTCCCTTCCCACCCTGGTAGTGCCAGGCTGCAGCTGCTGGTTGTATCTGGCTGGTGAAGGAAAAAAGGGGGGGACCCCACGCCATTTTTTTTTCAAAAATTTCATTATTTAAAAAAAAAATGGCGTGGGATCCCCCCCTTTTTTCCTTCGCCAGCCAGATACAACCAGCAGCAGCAGCCTGGCACTACCAGGGTGGGAAGGGACACGGTTATTGGCCCTTCCCAGCCTAATGGTACCAGCCTGCAGCCGCCCCAGAGCCAGACCCTCAATTTAGAAGGTCCGGTCCTGCGGGTACCCGGCTCTTCCCGGCACCCCTGGTGGTGGTGGGTGCCGAGGTAATAGATGTTGGGGTTAGTGCTGGCCTGCCATACCGGCAAGCACTAAGCCCAGTATTAGTAATCAGAGCCGTCAGTAGATAGCCGTGATTACTAAAACTGTAGTATTGTAAAAAAAAATACACACACACAAGTATAAAACATTTTATTGAAATAAACACTCCCCCAGACCCCTGTTTGACCATTTTATTAAAAAAAAAAAAAAAGCTGGTCCGACGTAGTCCACCGAATCCGACGTAGTCCTCTGCATTCACGACCCTGAAAAATAGAAAACAAATACACAAACACAGACCACTTACCTCTTCCTGCACTGGGATAATACACACAGCGATGTCACTGTACAGGGATAATAAACACAGCGATGTCACCGTACAGGGATAATAAACACAGTGATGTCACTGTACAGAGATAATAAACACAGCGATGTCTCTGTACAGGGATAATAAACACAGTGATGTCACCGTACAGAGATAATAAACACAGTGATGTCACCGTACAGAGATAATAAACACAGTGATGTCACAGTACAGGGATAACAAACACAGTGATGTCACAGTACAGGGATAATAAACACAGCGATGTCTCTTTACAGGGATAATAAACACAGTGAATGTCACCGTACAGAGATAATAAACACAGTGATGTCACCGTACAGGGATAATAAACACAGTGATGTCACAGTACAGAGATAATAAACACAGTGATGTCACAGTACAGGAATAATAAACACAGTGATGTCACCGTACAGGAATAATAAACACAGTGATGTCACAGTACAGGGATCGGCCGTCTCGTGCCCCCATCAGACCTCAGGTTCTTCTTTATTTTGGCGAGGTATCGTATCGGTATCGAACTCAAAATTCTGGTATCGTGACAACCCTGCACTGTACCGTGCCGCCCTGCCCTGTACCATGCTTTCTGCCCAGTACCTTGCCTCCTGCCCTGTACCATGCCTCCTGCCCTGTACCATGCCTCCTGCCCTGTACCTTGCCTCCTGCCCTGTACCATGCCTCCTGCCTGTACCATGCTTTCTGCCCAGTACCATGCCTCCTGCCCTGTACCGTCCCACCCTGCCCTGTACCGTGCCTCCCTGCCCTGTACCGTGCCTCCCTGCCCTGTACCGTGCCCCCCTGCCCTGTACCGTGCCCCCCTGCCCTGTACCGTGCCCCCCTGCCCTGTACCGTGCCTCCCTGCCCTGTACCGTGCCCCCTGCCCTGTACCGTGCCCCCCTGCCCTGTACGTACCGCCCTGCCCTGTACCGTACCGCCTTGCCCTGTACCATGCCTCCTGCCCTGTACCGTGCCTCCTGCCCTGTACCGTGCCGCCCTGCCCTGTACCGTGCCGCCCTGCCCTGTACCATGCCGCCCTGCCCTGTACCATGCCTCCTGCCCTGTACCATGCCTCCTGCCCTGTACCATGCCTCTGCCCTGTACCATGCCTTCTGCCCTGTACCTTGCCTCCTGTCCTGTACCGTGCCTCCCTGCCCTGTACTGTGCCATTTCCTTACTGGCATTTGGCACTATATTGGCATAATTTGGGGGCACTATGGGGCATCTGGTGGCTCTAAAGGGGGCATTTTGTTTACTGGCACATTATAGGGGGCACGATAGAGGAGATTGGCACTATGGGGCATGTGGTGGCACTATAGGGGCCTCATTTGGGGGCATCTGGTGGCTCTAAAGAGTCACTTTTTTACTGCCACATTATGGGGGGGCACTATGGCATCTGGCACTAAGGGGTAATTTTTTCTGGCACATTATTGGAGGTACTATAGGGGAGAGCAGCACTATAGGGGCATCATTTGCAGACACTATGGGGGCATCTGGTGGCTCTAAAGGGGAATTTTATACTGGTACTTTATAGGGGGCACTATGCCATCTGGCACTAAGTGGGCAATTTTTACTGGCACATTATGGGGGAGAGGAGCACTATAGGGGCATGTGATGGGGCAGTAAGAAGGGGCATATTATGGGGAACACTATGGGGGAGAGGAGCACTATGAGGGCATTTACTGGGGCTCTATATAGGGGTATTTTATACTGGTTATACATTATTGGGATATTAGCTCAACTGCGGGCACTAAGCGGGGGTATTATTGTGAGCTTTACTACTACTGGGGGCTATGGGGAACATGATGTCTAGTATGGGCACTATGGGGACATTATTACTACTAAGTGTGGTCTAGCAGATAATTATTTCTATTGGTGGGATTTTGGGGAGCACTGTTACTTTTGGGGGGCACCCTGGCATAATATCATTAGTGTAGGTGCAGTTATTTTTTAGAGCACTGTGTGCCAATAACTGTTGTAGGGGGCACTATCTGTGTGGTAGTAGTATTTTCAGGGACAGTTTCTGCAGTATAGTATTGGGGGAGCACAGCGGGCACAGTATTGGGGGTGGCAGGATGAGGTTTTCAGAAGATGTAAAGATGATGGAAATGTGGAAAACTAATGTCTGTTTGTATCTCTGCAGAGACGAGAGATGGCTGAAAAATCTTCATGGCGGTCTGGTCCGAATGGAGAAGATGAAGAAAGAGAACGTCTACAACAAAGCAGACACCACTGGATGTAAGAGGTATGGGGCGCTGTGTAGGAGAGGCGATGCTCCGGCTCCTCCCTCTGCCATTTACAGAAGGAGGATTCAGAGCTGGGTGAGGATGACCAAAGGGGCTCAGCAGGGCACAGGCAGGTGGCAGATGGTCGGGGGGGACGCTCAGGCCTGGAGCAGGATCTGGGGAGGGAGGAGAGTGGAGGATCTTCCTGGCTGTGTGTAGCCTGCTGTTGTATATTGTATAATGTGAAGCAGGCAGTGTAGCCAGGACACTTCCTCCCCTCTCCATATGATGTATAGAACTGGGCCTCAACCATATCATTTCAGCTGTAGTGTTTGTTGGGAGTGGTCTATTAGATATGGGAGGGGCTTATAACAATGGGCGGGGCCTATTTCGCAACTTTACACTGCTACTATGTCTTTAATGTATGTGGGCGTGGAGAAAAATAGCCCCACCCACAAGAAGCCACACCCTTTTTCCTTTTCGGACCCCCCCTAGAAAAAATTCCTGGGTGCTCCCCTGTGATGAATATGTTACTTAAAGGAAAAGGAAAAGGCTTTCCTAAATTGGAATCTATAGACCACTTGCTGTAAAGCCTTTTGAATGATAAATCTGCCTAGATATGCAATGTTACATTCCTTGTTGCTGTATTGCTGCATAACAAGGCATACGTGATGTTCAAAACCATAGTAAAGCTTTGTGACAATTCTGAGAACTGCAAATCACCTGCATATAGGATGTGGTTAAGATGAACCCCCTACAACCCTGTGCTGCCACCCCCTTACCAAGACGTATCTAAATTAAATTTATATAATTATATATTATTTAAACATTATATATATATATATATATATATATATATATATATATATATAGCTGCAGAAGCTGGAGCATGGCATGGCATGAGCTCCTTTAAGGGCAGAGTAGCATACACATGGGGTATCTTTTCATGCCTCAGGGTGAGTTGGGCATGTGGTGTAGTAGTATACAGTGTACGGTATTGACAGGGAGCTGCAGCAGTAAACCAGGCTGGTATGTGAGAGAAATGTTGAGTCCAGCTGCCAATCCATGCTAGAGCTCTTGATCCTGAGAGTTGGGAAGTGAACTAACTCCGGGTCATCTTGGTCAAGCACCTTCCGCTTTGGTCCTGCATGCTGGCATCCGCATGTCCATCTTCCAGTCCGTGGCTTGTCTACTTCCTCCCGGCATGGCCTAGGTCACCTGTTCTGCTGAAGCCAGCCACTGGTTTCAGCATAGACGTGTGACATATCACCACTGAAGCAAGTTATTTGCTGTGGCAGAGCAAGTAATTGTGCCCATGCCTGGGATGAAGTCGACAAGCTGAAAATCGGAAGGTGGACATGCAGGAGCCAGAACACAGGATTGGAGTGGCAGGGAGCAGGTAAGTGTGATTCTCTACCTAGTGGGGGCAGGCTGCAGGCATCCCTGAAAAGTTATTTATTCCTGGGTAACCTCTTTCCCAAGGTGCCCAACCATGTTCAATATGTGAGTTGACCTTTTCGACTGCAAACCACTGAGAGACTGCATTCAATGTGCTGTATGCCCTGTGAAAGAGACTGTTGCCAATTCACTGTTTGCCCTTTATGGGAGACTCTGTTTCCAATAGTAACCACCCTGTCCATCTGCCCAGGGCTTCTGAGTAGAGTATAAATATAGCTGATTCCTACGCTGCCCTGAACATTCTAGGTTTAGGTTATGCCCAGTAGAGGCAGTTCTGTTAGTGTTAGGTACCCATCTGCAGAAGCCACCTTGAGACTGGTAGATGGGCCTGACACACGTTTGATCAAAAATGTGCGCAAACAGCTTCCATTTTTTAATGTATAGTAGGTATAATACCACTGTAATCCAGAATAATCTCTAATCCCTTGTTTCATTGAATGCATGTGTAACAGTGTCCTGCCATATTTTGTTTGCTGTTATGTATGTATACACAGTCATAGAAGGTTGTCAATCACTGATAGGGCCGCCTCCTGGACTTCAAAGCCCAGAATGGGCAGGAATATAAATTAACGAAATACGAGTTTTACAGAATGTTTTCCGATAAAACTATACATAAATCTCAGCTCCTCATGCTCTATAACATGCTGCCTGCATCTCCGTCACCATGTTCAACATGACAGGTTCCATACATTAACACCTTGGCGACATATGATGTACTAGTACATCACTTCAGTCCCCACTGAACTGGCACCCTTCGTTTGGCTGGTGCAGATGGATGCAGACCCATTCAACTTGAATGGGTCCGTGATTGGTCCACACTGCAAAAAAATAGAACGTGTTCTATTTTTTTGCAGTGCGGAGGCACGGACAAAAAAAACACAGAAGCATTCAGTAATTCTTCCATGGGAATCAGTGCCTCCGTTACGTACTGCACCTTCCAGATTGTGGACTCATTCAAGTGAATAGGTCCGCATCCGTGATGCAGTGCACAAACAGTCGGTGCCTGTATATTGCGGACCCGCTGTTTGCATGAGCCCTTAAAAGTAGAGAAATTTTAATTTTGAAAATTGTGAATTTTTCCAAATTTTTGTTAATTTTTGGATTTTTTTTTTCTAAATAAAGGTGAAATATATTTACTCAAATTTACCACTGTCATGAAGTTACAATGTGTCGCAACAAAACAATGGCTTGGATAAGTAAAAGCGTTCCAAAATTATTACCACATAACATGACACATGTCAGATTTATAAAAAAAATGGCTTGGTCCTCAAGGTGAAAATTGGCCCCGGATAGAAGGGGTTAAACAACACATGGTGACATAAGATGTCTTTTTATCGCAGATCACAATATGTACACCATGCAAACTATGCTGAACATTACAGAGATAAGTAATAGCAAAATAGCAAAGTAAACCTTCCCAGAATGTCTCTGTGAGAAGAGAACATATGGCAGAGTTTATCTTATTGACCACTGATGCAGTCAGCCACTTGGTTACCAGGATATTTCCCTATGACCTAATGTGAAGGACAACACAACCGAACAGATGTGACTGCACGACAATGGTCTATAAGATAATGTTTCAGGTAGAACATAATTTCCTTAAAGAGGCATTCCATATAAATATACCATAAATTCTTTGTAGAGGACGATCTTCTCCACTGGAACTCTCATCTCCATGGAGACTGGGGATCAGGACCCCTGTTTACCAGTCTTCCCATAGAAATTTGTGAAAAGGCATACCTACCAAAACTCCCCTATACTTCAATGGAGAGGCTGTGTTCAAGTATCGCCACCTCTCCATTGACCTCCATGTGGAGTGTGACCAACCTGAAGTGGCAAACAAGGATTACAGAACCTCACTTCCCCAATAGGTGAGGGTCCCGGAGCGTTCATGGTGTACTACAAGGGGTGTACTGGGAACTTAATGTAGTCTTGGAAAAAAACTAAAAGTGGCCCCAAGTTGTCAAGTTGTAAGAGATTCCTAATTGACAGAAGTGGGGGGGGGGGTCAACACAAGTAGTCGGAGCCAACACAAGCCACAAGTAGGCAGGGAGAACAGAAGCAGTCGTGGACAGAAATACACCGCCCCAGCAAAACCAAATAGCAAAGTGCAGCACAAAATACCGCCTGTCACTATAGGACAGCGATAGGACGGTGCTGGCGCAATGGGGTGTTTCATCTCAGACAACGGGCATATTGGTAGGATATGCCCCCGTTGTCTGATAGGTGTGGGTCCCCAAAAGTGGTGGAGGGCGCACCACGCATACACAACACCCCCTCCATTCATTTTCTATGGGGCCACCGAAAATAGCCAAACTTTTTGCAGGGCTCCATTCCCTAGCGATATGCCCCCAATTTCTGTGATAAGACAACTAGTGATGATCGAGCACCGCGGTGCTCGTATGCTCGGCGTGCTCTGGCCGAGCACTAAGGGGTGCTCGAGTGCTCGGCCGAGCACCCGAGCATAATTGAAGTCTATGGGAGTAAACCAGGCACCCCCGCTCTTCCGCCTGGTTTACACAAGGGCCCAAAATTTCAAGAAAACAAACAAACAGAACAGACAGACACACACAGAGACACTTCTTACCTTCCCTGGCAGCTCCCTTGAAAGTCAATGGAGAACGGATCCGTTTTACTATTGTGTCACACCAAACGGATCCGTCCTCCATTGACTTTCAATGGAGTTCATGACGGATCCGTCATGACCCCAATGCAAGTCAATGGGGACGGATCCATTTAGTATTGTGTCCGTCTCTGTCAGGGAAATATTTTTTATCCCTAACTTCAATTGATTGTCTCTGTCCAAATTAGATTTTGAGTGCATGCGTCGACGCTAAGAACTCCAGACCACACAGAATGTTGCTGGTTTGAAATCCCATACACTTCTCTTTATTTTCAGGAAGCACTGTCTCATTTTAATTCTCTGATTTAGGAGGGATTTAGGAGTGGTTATCAAATCACATGTATCTCCATACCCTATTATAATTGGATGTCCAGAGTATATAACCTTTTTTGGACATGGAGCATAAATTTATGACATCTCAAAACAGGATATATGTATGCAATAGGTTTCTTTTGCATCTGCGCAGTCTTATTCAGGCGTTGGCTGACTAATATTCTCTTCGTCATTCAAAACAGGAACTAGGTGCTTCTGTCTGAAGGCCTATCTTGTGTAAGCTGTTCCAAGCTAAATGCAGTCTTGTTACGTTATCTGGATAAGATGGCTGTTAAATGCATAACATAAGATGTAACAGATTTCTATGTTTTTCTTATTGCTCACCTTCACATCTCCATTGACTTGCATTGGGTGATGACGGATCCGTCTAGCGGACCCGAGCGTAGGCATGCTCGGCTGAACAGCGAGTTCGGCCGAGCATGCTCGCTCAACACTAGAGACAACCGCTTTAATATTGTATATTATCAAGTCTAATAGAATTTCTTTGCAGACTTATCAACAAAAACAAGCGGTTTTAATAAAGACTGCGGTGTGCAGAATACTCATTAATATAGTTCTCTACTATACTTTACAAAACTATTCGCCAACCTGTATTTCTTTGGCAGACAGGGCATTCTGGAAGTTATAGTTTTGTCACAGCTGGAGAGTCATAGATTGGGAATACTGCTCTACAAATGTAGAACATTAGAAAGGATTATACCCTTCACTTTTATATACTGCCGAATGGCTGTAGTTTGCCTACAAATAATTGGAATAACTTAACATTAAATCAGTAAACTACTCTTCATACAATTAGTTTCTACAAAGTAGCTCCAACAGGTAGAGTTAGCCTTTAAAGTGGTTGTCCACCTTTTAAGATAGGCCATCATTAGCTGATGGGCAGGGGTCTGACACTCCGCACCCCCAGCGGATCAGCTGTTTGGCATTAGCTCCAGAGCTGGACTCAGCTCCTTCAACGTTGTAGCAGACTTAGCTTGTCACTCAGCGGGGACCAGAGTGTGGTGGACAGAAGGAGCTGGAACCGAGTGGCAGAGAGCAGGTAGGTTTCCCTCAACAGGTCCAGAAGGGAGGGAGCCAAAAAGTGTTCAGAAGCCGGAGACTCCTTTGACGACATCTGCCATACTTGTTAAATATTGTACGCGCTCCAAAGCGGAATGGGTACCATAGCTGCCGTTTCACACAGCAGACATCAGGAGCTACTGTTTGCGATCTAAGATAATGTCAATTGTGACCATGGCATCTGTGATGGGTTTCCCTGAGTCTACCAGGCCTATCACAGCTATTTTCCTATAGACGCCTGCAGGAAGCACTGCTCCATAAGAATATACTGAATTTCCCTAACACTACTGTATTAAGACACTGCAGTGTATGGCAGAAGCAATCTAAATATCGCATTTTCAGTTCCCCTGTGGGAAGGGGGGCTTTAAAAAGTTTAAAAATGACAAAAGTATTACAGTATCAACTTATTTATCCCATACAGAGAATGCTGTAATGAAAAAATCCAATTCACAGTTTCTTCATCGCTTCACCTCCCCCAAAAAATTAAATAAAAAATTATCAATAAGTCGTAACACCCCAAAATAGTATCAAAGGAAACTACAGATCGTCCCACAAAAATGAGTCCTTACACAGGTCAGTATAAATATAAAAAACTTATGGAGATAAAAAGAAAATAAATTCCAACTTTTTTTTTTTTAAATATTAAAGGGGTTGTCTCACTTCAGTAAGTGGCATTTATAATGTAGATAAAGTTAATACAAGCCACTTACTAATGTATTGTTATTATCCATTTTTCAATCACATTATACACTGCTCGTTTCCATGGTTACAGACCACCTTGCAATCCATCAGTGGTGGTCGTGCTTGCACACTATAGGAAAAAGCACCAGCCTATGTACACTCCCATGATCCCGGCCACCAGAGAGGCTGATGCTTTTTCCTATAGTGTGAAAGCACGACCACCTCTGATGGATTGCAGGGTGGTCTGTAATCATGGAAACGAGCAGTGTATAATATAATGGAAAAACAAATCCAGCCAGCAAAGGAAGCAATATGGATAATAATACATTAGTAAGTGCCTTGTATTAACTTTTCTACATGATAAATGCAACTTACTGAAGTGAGACAACCCCTTTAAAATACAAGAAAAACTATATAAATGTGGTATCGCTGTAATCGTACTTTCCTTGAGAATGAAGAGCACCGGTCAATTTCACAGAATGCGGAATACCATAAAAACGAAACCTATAAAACTATTTTGAAACTGGGAATTTTTTTTTTCAGCCTCCCCAGTACATTGTATGCAAAATTAAATGATACCATTAGAAAGTACAACTGTCCCAAAAAAAAACAAGCCTTCATATGGCTATGCAAATGCTAAAATAAAAAAGTTATGGCTCTGGGAAGGTGAGGGGTGAAAAACAAACACGGAAAATCACTGTATCATGAAACCGTTAAGAGTACATTTTGAGGCGCATCATTACAAGAAATTTTGAAGAAACATCTAGAAATATTTATATCGAGCTGTTTAAAAACAGTTCGTTGCAAAGCAAACGGTTGTTGCAAAAGCCAAATTGAAGATGATGTACTGAACACTGCACTCACTATTCTGTATACATTCTGAGACACAAATACTCTTCAAATCAGCAAAAGCAAATAGACCTGTACAAACAGAAGGAAGCTGGAAGCAAGGGGCACAATGGTAGAAGAGGGAGACATTAAGGTTTCATTTAATTCACGGTCATGCTACAATGCTGCAGCTTCACCAAATGTCACCGTGGAGCTGTAGCCTAATTGAGTACTCTGCTAAAGGCCAAATTATCCTTTGTAATTATTTAGTAGGATTTTATTTAGCTGTGTTGTTTCTGCACTAACATAGGCAGAGTCCACAGGGGCCCCATCCAATCTTAAAATGCTTCTTAAAAATGTATTCTATCTTCAGCCCTGTGGAAGAAAGATAATTTAATAAGTACTTACTAATCTCTAAAGGACTTTATTAAGAGTTCATGCTACCCTAGGTCCGGTAGTGCCGTCCCTCCTCCAGTGATGTCCATACAATTTACAGCTGTGTCGCTGTGGCTCCTCCCACTAAGCCCCACCCACTTTTGGTCAAACCTCTGCCTAACCCCACAGATGCATATTACTGGTTGCTTTATAATCATATATTTTTGCTTGTGAATAAAGCAATAAGAGTTAGATTAGCTTTCTAAGCATAGAAAAACACTCTTCTCAACATGGTGAGGCTATGGAGTAGTGTATATGATATGTCATGCTATGACATGCTATGGACACAGCTGTCACGCTCTGGTGTGGAGGAGAAAACCACACCAGGCATAGGAGGGAAGGGGATGAGGTCAGGAAACAAGTAAAGAGAAAATGTCACCTCCTGCAGGAAACCCTGTCACCAATCCTGACTGACTTACAGTATGAACAGGCCTCAAAGGTAGGCGAGTTCATACACAGGAACCTAAACCAAACTGATCCTATAGGACCCTGTAACTATTGACAGGGCTGAGTCTACCCATTCCTCCAAAAGGAAGGACGAACAGGAGTCTCCAAAAAGCCAAATAACACAACAGGGAAAATCACGGTAAACACAAAAGGGAAAGTGGACACTTATCTTTAAGAAGAAATGGAAGCAACTGGATCTCAGGAGAGAACCACACCAATCCACCAGAATGTCCACAGAAACTATAAACCGCAAGTAACTCCTGGTAGAAGCAGGAATAAATAAGGGAAGGACAATTACCACACCCGCAACAGCTGAGAGGAAGGGGTGTGGTAAACAGCAACAACACAAAAAGGAAAACAAGTCAGATTATGTCACATGTGCAAGCCTAGACGACTTTCTGCAACCTGTTTCAGGAATGACCGTGACAACAGCTCTGCTCTCAGCATGCTGATGTCTAGCCTTGTCAACCCTCCCCTGATCCTTAAGACTACACCCATGTATTGCAGGGCCTGCTGCAGTACATGGGTGCATTCTTAAAGAGAACTTATCACCATAAAAATTAAATATAAGTTACAGGCAGCATGTTATAGAGCAGGAGAAACTGAGAAGATTGATATATAGTTTTATGAGTTTTTATGGTAAAAGTTTCAGTAAAACTTGTAATTTATTCATTTATATTCCTTCTCATTTTGGACTTTGACGTCAAGGAGGCAGTCCTATCCGTGATTGACAGCCTTCCTTCTATGACTGTGTATACAGATGTAGCTGTCAATCACTTACTTTCATTTACTCTTTAGCAAGACGGGCGATGGACAGTGGTAGACTGAGCTGATTGGTGGAGGCGGAGAAGCAGTTCCCGGCACTCAACAGTCAGCTCAACATCTAGTGCTGCTCCTGTCTCCTCCTCTGCCTTAAGCGCATCTGCGGAGCTTCCCTCATGTCAGGCAGCCTGTGCTGACAGAATGTTGCTCTTCACTGGCGCTGGACATGCTGCTCACAGCCTGATACTGTTGCTGACCCTACCCAAACCCCACCCATCCCCCCCGAGGCAACCTAAATGGAGGGAGAAAAAGTGCATAAAAATGTTGGTCTCTGGAGCCACCCCACTTGCCCTCCTGTATCTAGTGAGAGATGCTGCCCTGTGTCCCTCATTCTGTCACTGCACTGACACAGATAGAGATGCACCACCAGTGAGGCAAATGCATCAGGTGGTGCCAGGTAGGGCGAAGTGGGGGCAGCGGAGAATCCATGGGCGATAAGCCCTTCCATTGTGGAAGCGCTCATCTCTGCATATCCTTCTTGCAGCTTTAACTGTAGGGTTGTAGAGAAGGGGTTAAGGTGAGAATTTGGCATGGGGGGGTAATTCAGCTTTTGCCTCAGGCAGCAGAAAGGCTAGGTGCACCCCTGGACACAGGCTTTTTTGCCTAGGGTACTGTTTAGCTGCATTTACTATTATGCTTACTCACCCACTGCGATCTGTTTAACATATACAAAAAATGTATACGTTAAACTGATGCCTCAGACTGATGCCATACAGTGACATCCACTCACCATAGGGTTCCATTGTAAAAAAAAAAAAAAAGTTTTTAAAAGTTTTTTTAACCAGACTCTGCAGATACAAAAATGTGGTGTACTGAGTTTTTGTATCCTTTTCTTCTAACGTATACATCAAACATGATGTGAACCCACCATAAATGACCCTAAAGTGTCACATTTGTAAGAAATGTATATACATAATTCAATACTTCCATCCATGCTTGTGGAAAGGGCAGGCATGGTAGGATCATGGATGTCAGTTTTTATTTTTTTTTTTGTCATAGGGCAGTTTTGGAGAAAACCTAGGGTGGGCTTGACAGTGAACCATGACTCAATGCCTGTGTTATTCTTCATTTATGTTTCTCTCACTCATCAGACGAGTTACTCTGTGCTGAAGACTTCCATTTCACGTCGCTGTAAGCTGAGTATTCTTTCTAAGATGCTTTACAGCAAACACCATTTCCAAGTAGAACAAAAAGACAACTAAACATGTTTGTTATCTGAACAGAATGTGTAGATTACCATTTGTTTGCGTCTTTACCCATGCACTTATTATTTCGGCAGAAGCTTTCAAATCTTGGAAATTCACCAGCTTTATTTCACTCTTGAAAAAATCTCTGTTGCTATGGAGATACTGTTCCTTCACGTGGAAGCCTTCTTGAAGGTAGAGGGCATTTGCAAGATTAAATGTAAATTCTTTATTTTCTTCCGAAATGACAGCAAGCAGCTTTTGGAGCCCAGAAAACTCACCTACAGAACATGGGATTTGCATTAGTGGATTTTATTGATCAAAGGAAACATAAAAAACTTCACATGAGAATGTATTTCCTGCCCCGTGGCATACTGTACATTACAGCAGGCGCTGTGTACATGGTTGTCCAGATATAATATACAGCAAATCATGGAGGGGTAGCATTAAAGGGAAGAAATAGGATGTAGAAAATATTCCTTGTCACTATAACAGAAATATGATTAGCTTTTATTCTTCAGCAAGAGAAGCTGAACAATCCAGAACACCCAAATGTATTGAATTCTAAAGTGATGATAGTCTTGATTTATTAATCCAGGAGAACATTCTCCCAGCCCTATATTCCCTCCTTGGATCTATACAGAAGGATTGTAATAGTAATACCTGGTAGTACTCAGGGTGGGAATGTGTTTGATCTGGGCCATCACCATGGAGCAAGAACAGGTTATGTTGGATTCTGTTTTATCTTAAGAGCTTCCAACTGAATTCCAATATATATATATAATGGATTAAAGGGAGTGAACACCATGTAGTTTTTGGATCCAACATTCTATGCTGATTCATTTTTTTGTAAAGGGGTTGACTCATGATTCACTATTATGTTTCTCTGTTAGATCATGCAAAACATAATTTTTCATATGGAATTTTTAAGATGTCCCATTGTCAAAATATTGCTGTTAAATACATCTTATGCTACCCATCTGGTGTTCTTATTATTCCGTTTTAAAATGTCCACCTAATAATTCCAGTGCTGGTGGTCACACATGCTCAGTAGCTCAGTTCTGCTGCCCAGATGCTTGTGTGCACAGTGATCCCAAATATTGTGCAGGTACCCTAGAAGGTACTTTTACTTACCAGCACTGTACTCATTAGGTGGACATTCTCAGAGAGAACCAAAAGAATGCCAAGGAGCTCCATAAAAAGTATAATATTTAGTCATATAAAAACATCTTGAATACCATATATGTTCAGAGCAATCAGAGCTCTGTTTCCCTAATACAGACATACTTTTAAAGGTAAAAGTATTCTTGCTTTCATCCACCAGGAAACTTAAAAGCTTACTGCATTTGTTTTTTATCAGTAAGCTCCACAGTTTCCTCTAATGAGAGCAGCAGGAATCTGAATTATCAGCACTGTGTAAAAGCTGTTAATACGTCATAGTGAAGGGTTTGGGTGCTGAGAGTGACCCTACCAATTGCTAAAATGAGGCATTAGAAGTGTTTAGATGCCATTGTCTCTCTTCGCTGCTGGAGACAAACTGTTTGGGCACTGTTTGGACACTTCTATTAGTTTTTTGTTCTGCCTCTATAATGAAGCAGAACAACAGAAATAATAGCACTAATATGAGCCTTTGTTTACCGTGTTATCATTATTTGTTGCCTACCAGCCCAGAAAAATTTACATCTTGGACACTACACATGTAACA